>JARDYJ010000012.1:15627520-15848628 GCA_029215755.1 Spea hammondii
GCAGATGTGTGTATATATGTGTTTATGTGCAGGTGTGTGTAAGGGCAGTGTATGTGTACATGTGTGTTTTAAGTGCAGTGTATGTGTGTGTATAGGAAGGTGTGTTTATGGGCAGTTATGTGTAAGGGCATTGTATGTGTATGTGTAAGTGTCCTGGGAGGGAGGCTAACATTAGCTGTGGATTACTCTTCCAATGATGCTCAGCCAGCATCATGGTGGACACCTGGCTGAGAATTATGGGAATCATGGGTGGAAGGGCAGTGAATGTGTATAGATGTGTGGTTTTGTAAGCTTGTGTGTGTATGGGCAGGTGCATAAGAGCAGTGTAGGTATTTGTGTGTTTGTAAGCTGGTGTGTGTATATGTGTGTTTATGGACAGGTGTGTGTAAAGGCAGTGTGTAAGGGTCCTGGGAGGGAGGCTAACATTAGCCTTTTTTAAATAAAATGTAAGGTCAGTATATGTGTGTTTATGGACTGCCATAAAATGTAAGGGCAGTGTGTGTGTTTATGGACAGGTGTGTGTAAAGGCAGTGCATGTGTGTTTATGGACAGGTGTGTGTAAAGGCAGTGTGTTAAGGGTCCTGGGAGGGAGGCTAACATTAGCCTTTTTTTAAATAAAAAAATATATATATCTGCTGCTGTGGACTACTTTTCCAATGATGCTCAGTCAGCATCATGGTGGACACCTGGCTGAGAATCATGGGAATTGTAGTTCACAGCTAACATCTGCAGCTTTACTGTTGACTGCACTTCCCATGATGCCCAGCCAGCATTATGGAAGCAGTATGTCTGGCTGAGCATCATGGGAATCGTAGTTAACAGCAGATGATGTGACAGGTGTTAGTTGTGGATTACAACTCCCACGATGCTTAGTCATGGTGGACACCTAACTGGCTGAGCATCATGGGAATTGTAGTTCACAGCTAACATCTGCAGCTTTATCTACTGTTAACTGCACTTCCCATGATGATCAGCCAGCATCATGGAAGTAGTATGTCTGACTGAGCCTCATGGGAATTCCATTCAATGTGTTGGTTATTTTTAATATACATGACTGTGCTGACAAAAATGAAAAGTGGCAATGCAAATGTGACATTGTAAAGTAGTGTTGCTCTTTCACATTTTGAAATGTTGGAGGGTATGCTGGAGCCATTGAGTGGCTACCCACATGTACCCCGCTCACCCTATGAGAAGGCAGCAGGGATGGCCAGAGATCTCCTGGTGGTCCTTTGGTATTTGCTTTAAATCTATGTTGAAGAAATGACAAAACTATTCCTGTGAAAGCTACATCTTCAAACCACTAATTACTGTTCACTATTGATTCATATGATTAGCTCTTAGATATTTATAGTCTTGCCTAAAACTACATTTACCTTCCTCAAATACTTGACTGGTTAGTGTATGCTATGGTAATGTAAAAATTATTTATGTTTCCAAAATAGAGTGAATTTTTTAAAAAATAATTGATTACACAGAACATGTTGGGATAGGTTTGCTGTATAGGTTGACAAAAAAGTACAGGTCACTAGCAATCATGATAGGTACAAAGGTTTTTCTCTTATTTGTAAGTGCACAAAACATGTTTGAACAGGCTTAATGTATAGCTAGACTGATAAATACAAGACATGCAATGCATCAGAGTTAGTACAAGGGTTTAGGGAGACAATCAACAGGAGAGTAGCCATGAGATGTAATTTATTAAATTCAGTAACTTTAATATTGCTGATTTTCCCTCTGGCTTCCTTAAGACCAATATCTGAAGAAGATGATACACCAGAAATCAACGCAGCTTCTATTATGCAACCTCGAGGAAACAATCCAGAGGCAAATGTCCAGATTGATACACAGCAGTTAAAACTTGCAGCGGTAAGTATTTTTAACTTTTTTTATGTTGCTCTCAAACAACTGCCAGTTATAAAACGTTAACATTATTCAGTGGAGCATAAGATAAACATTAAAAAAAATAACATGTTTATTACAAAATTGCAAACAATAGACACAAAGTAACATTGGTTAGATTTTCTCATAGCATGCACCTGACATATATAATGTTTGACATATACAGGATTAACATAACTAATACACAACCTACTAGGTAGAGATTATGCAGACAACAAGGCATCAGACTAATCTCACAAATTTAACAATGGTGAATACACAACAGAGGCATGGGAGTCCTTATATATTTAATGAGACCTACTAGTGCATTAGAGTACAGATACAAAGTCTGCAGGCTGCAGAGACAAGGTAGTTTTATTTCAAACATGTATTGCAGCTCCCATGACTCTTTGCCTGCCTGGCATCATTGCAAAGTAAGTACTCAAGAACTGGAGTGCCAATGGTTCGTTTTTATATAATTTGGATTGGCGCTACAGCTGCTGTGGAATCTCATGATTCTCATCATCAATTTGGTTGGCTGCACATCATGACAAATGTAATAACGGCACTTTGAGTGCCAAATATCCGCAACTGCTGGAAAACTACCAAGTGTCCTATTTTGGTTCCAAGCCTTATGTCCCTTTTTTATGACCCTCTACCTACCCATTTTTTGTAACATCTCAGCCAGCAATCATAGGAATAGTAGCTGGTAATAGGCACCAACTTTTATTGACTGCATCTACAATAATATTAAGTTGCCAGCTGAACTTTATGGGAATTGTAGTGTTAGGCTGTGGTTGTGGTGGCCTTATACTACATAGGCATAGAGAGCCATACAAATTTTAGACCAGGGTAGTTGTGGCTAATCTTTACCAACTCAACCATTGTAAACTAAAGTTCTCATGTTGCACAGGTACATGATGGTCATATAATTACTGCTATTACCATGGTTGTATAATTTTTTCCTATTAATTGGTAATTAAAGTATAGGTGGAACAACATTAATTGAAGTTCTTTACATTGATTATAAATAACAAAAATAAATAAGTTAATATTCTAGTTTTAAGAAAAGCTGTGCCCCCTAAGTTAGATATCAAATTGTTCTGATCAATAGTTTGTATTAAATAGTTTATTAAGGTTTTGCAAATATTCTGCATAAATAAACATTACAGTCATAATCTTCACAATTGCACAACGTGACAGATAAATCATATAACTGATTTCAACCCTTGTATTGACTACTACGTTAACAAGCTCAGATAAAATCCTAAAGGTGAATTTGACCAGCCTCTTTGTAGGACTGACAGGCACCACTGCACTTATCATCCCTGGCTTAGACCCCCCCCCCCCATCCCCAAAGCAGTTATGAATACTTGGTGCTGGAGGGAAGCACATTCCTGCCTATTGATTAATGGGCTCAAATGTATGATGATAGTCTGGCTAGAGAGCATGCACAGTGATTGATGGTGGTCTCAATGATGGTTATGGTTGTACAAGAAAAAAATATATGTATATATATATATTTATATCAATGCATAGGTATACTTTAACATTTAGATAATTATATGTAGCCAACGATGCCAAATCAATTCATGTTTCTCTATTATATTAGCCTCTTTGAAAAAATGCTTTTCAGCACTACATTGTTGTTTTATTTAATTTTCAATCAATTCCTTGCCAAACAGATTTTAAAGGCTAATAAAACATTAATCCAAAGAATTGGTTCCTTCCCATTGATTCTAGGGAAATCAATATGAAAAAGAATATTCTGTGGAGATAGCGTTATGTTAAATCCAAATAGTTTTAAAAATAAATCAGTTATTTGTAATTTTAATTGAGATAAATATGCACAGTCCCACCAGATATGTTTGTGTGCCTGTGTCCATATGGCAACGGACCGGGACCATGTACCATCTATATATGAGTTTAAAGAAATGTTCTTGAAGATTTAAACAATGGGTTGCTCTTCTAGTGACCGCCCAGCCCATGTTCCATGTTTGTAGAGAGATCGAGAACTTGAAATCTTTCTCCCACTGTTTCTGAGCTTTACTTTTCTTAAGGATTTTATTATCCTTAAAGAATTTCGGTATTTTAGAGATTGTCCTTTTAGAATAACAAGAAGTAATGAATTTAAACCAAGGAGAGGTGTCAGGAGGAGGATTAGATATTAAGAGGTGTTTTAGTCTAATATATTTAAATAAATCATTTGAAGGTATTCCAAATGCCTCGGTCAGAGAGGGAAAGGAGATGATTTGGGCTCCCGTGTAGAGATCTCCTATTTCCCTTATACCTAGCAACTTCCAATTATCGAGCGTAAGGTCCGGAACAAAAGAGGGCAGGACATCTATAAGGCAGTTTTTTGTAAATAATACCTTATCTTCCGTTCTTTTTTGAATTTTATAAAAAGAAGATAAAGTATTATTAATTATTAAACTAGGAATTTTTTTCTTTCTAAAATGGGTTCGAGGCATCCAAAAAAATAGAAACGGATCAAAATTTTTACAAATATATCTCTCTATGTTGTACCATCCTGGATCCTCATTTTGTTTCACAAAATTCCAAGCCATCATAAAGTTTATTTGGGAGGCTTCATACAGGCTTTTTAGATCTGGATAGCCAAGGCCTCCAGCAACTATATCTCTCTTAAGCAAATCTGTTGGTAATCTAACCATCTTTGCCACCCAAACAAATCGAGAAAATAAATTATCCCAATCTATAATCGTTTGGTTGGGAACTTGGAAAGGATTTAATCTAAAAAGATAAAGAATTTTGGGTATAATGTAAGCCTTAAGGATATTAATTCTTCCCAACCATGAGGACTGGAGTTTTTCCCAGTTATATAACATAGAGTTTACCTCTAGAAGGAGTTTTTTGTGATTTAGAACAGAAATTTCTTCTAAAACTGCTCCAATTGTAATCCCTAGATAATCTATATGTATAGAATAATCATTAATCTGAAGCTGTGTTTGAATTATATGAATCTGAGATTCTGATAGATAAAATGGAATTATCTGCGTTTTAGATATATTGTTTATAATTAGAGTATTGTCCAAATCTCACAACTCCTTCAAGCAAGGGAGGAACAGATGTCGACGGGGAGGACAATGTTAGGAGAACATCATCAGCATAAAGGGTGATACGATAATCATATTTACCAATTTTTATACCCTCATAGAGTTTCTGATAAAGATCGCAAGGGGCTCGATTGTTAGAGCATAGAGCAAAGGAGCCAGTGGGCATCCTTGCCGAGTACCATTTCGAATAAGGAACCATTCCGAGTCTAACATGAGTCCTTTTATTTTAGCCACTGGATTTGAATAAAGTGCCGTTATTAAACAAAGAGAGGGTCCATTGAAACAGAATGCTCGAAGAGTTTCTATTAAGAATCTCCAATTTACCCGATCGAAAGCCTTTTGGGCATCTAAGGCCAATCTTGTGGCCAGGATTTTTGCATATATCTTAACATCGATATTAATAAGAGAAATAGGTCTATAATTAGAGACCAAAGTAGGGTCCTTTCCAGGTTTTAGGATGGGTGATATAGTTACTTCCAGCATTTCTCTTGGAAATTCTTTACATAGTGCGATAGAATTGAATGATTTTAGCAAAATAGGAGAGATCACCGGATCTAAGATTTTGAAAAATAACGCTGAAAAGCCGTCTGGGCCAGGAGATTTCCCTCGTTTGAGTGTACCAATTTCCGTATTTGCTCGATTATAAGACGACCCTGATTATAAGACGACCCCCCAAAATCTAACTATTAATTTAGGAAAAAACAAAAAGCCTGAATATAAGACGACCCTATAGGAAAAAAAGTTTTACTAGTAAATATTAATTAAACAATTTTTTCATATTTATTAAAAGCTATGATTGAGAAAAATATATTTTTTTATTTCCTTTTATTTGCCAACCTGCCCCCTCAGTTATGCACATCTGCCCCCAAGGTTGCCACTCTATCATCATCAATATATATCTGCTAACAGCAATCACACTCCTATCAAGCCAAGGCAGCCAGTACATGCTAGAACCTGGGGATGATAGGAGTGTGAGTACAGCCTCCCTATGCCATGCTACCACCCCCCCCTTACACATCCATGCTATCTCACACACACTCATTCACAAACATTTAAATACTCATTCATTCCATTAATCACACATACTTCACACATTAATCACAAAAACCCTCCCCCACCCCCTTACCTGAACTGCAGATCTCTCACTCGAAGACTTGTGCAGGGGCCCGGCTGTGCGAGCAACTTCTCTGGCCCGCCCCCAGAGGAAGGAGGGGGGGAGGCAGAATTATGTGACACTCTGCTAGCTTCCTGTTCTCCTGCTTCTAGTAGAAGAGACGCTGTTCGCGACCAAAGCACCGGTAAGCAGCCTGGCCCCAGCGGACATTTTTTTGAGGTCTGATTAGAAGATGACCTCGATTATAAGACAAGGGGTATTTTTCAGAGCATTTGCTCTGAAAACACCTCGTCTTATAATCGAGAAAATACGGTACATTCGAAATTTCTTGTAAAGAAAAGGGTTTATTCAGCTCTAATAACTTTTCTTCTGACAACCTTGGAAGACCAAGGTTCTCCAAAAATTGAGTAATATCAGATAAAGGAACAAGAGGTTCAGGTAAGTTATATAAGGCTTCATAATAGATTTTAAAAGCATTACTAATTTGTTTTGGTGATATGCAGGTTTCTCCATTATATGAAATCCTTTTAATTTTAAATTGTTGGCTTTTTTAATCTTTTAGTAAGATCTTTACCTACCCTGTTATTAATACAGTACCATCGTGATTTCAATCTCTCCATAGATATTTCAGTTTTAAATTTAAGTTTAGTAACTATTAATTCTTGAGTATTCTCTATCCGTTTACAGAGATCGTGAGAAAGATTTTGTTTTTGCCCTCTCGAGTAATGCCAGGTCTATATAAAGATCTGCAAGCTCATTTCCTCTGATTTTTTTTTTAACCAGGCTCCCTTTTTAATCACATAGCCCCTTAGGACACATTTAAGTGTACACCAGAGGTTCAGGTCCGAAGTCTCACTATTGTCATTTTGTTCTAAGAAGGACCTTGTCTGTACGCTTTTTAACATAGTTTCATTCAGAGTCCATCGAGATCTTATTTTATAGTGAGGATTATCCTTTATAGAAATATACACTGGAGCATGGTCCGACCATGAGATATTCCCTATAAATGAAGAGATACATTTTTCTAGATTGTAGCTTGGGGTAAGAAAATAATCTATGCGTGAGTAGGATTTATGTACCTTTGAAAAAAAAGAATAGTCCTTTTCAACTGGATGTTGGACTCTCCAAACATCATACAGATCATGGTTGAATAGGGAGGTAGAAAATGTCATTTTAATTTTGGTCTGAGTATTTAAAAAACTGCTGATCTACTGGGATTTTCACGCATAACCATATCTAGGGTTTACAGAGAATGGTCAGAAAAAAATAGGAAAATATCCAGTGAGCGGCAGTTGTGTGGATGAACATGGGTTTACCTCATGAAGATCATGCCAAACCAATATTATTGATTTTTTTGATTGGGTAACTAAAGTAATTGATCAAGGTGGTGCAGTAGAAGTTGCGTATATAGGCTTCTGGCACCGTCCCACATAGAAGATGTGATGGAACACCCTGTACCCTGACTGGGTACTCCCACCAAACGTTGCTTCCTCCTGCCGGGACACCAACAATTAACCCCATCACCGCCAGACAGAACCAGCGTTGCAGAGAGAAGGGGGGATGTCGCTGCACCGGAGCTGCTTTACCACTGTGGCTAGCAAAGCTGAGCTACATCGTGTGTCTATTGTCCTGAAAAGGACAATAAATGATCCTAGCAGCCCAGAGCTGCGCCGGCACTGTGGCTAGCCGAAGCTGAGCTACACAGTGTGGCTGTTGTCCCGAAAAGGAAAAGTAAGGGATCATAGCAGCCCACCCCAAGCATCAGACAGCACTCATGTTGAGGTGAAAACAGGACTCTGTTTATTTGGAAACACAGGGGTATTTAAAGAGTACAAGGGATTGATTTACATCCAATAGAGACAAAGGTTCTTCATCCTGCCCTCCTTTGCACATGGCTCCGTATTTGCCCACCTCAGCCCAGTAGGGGGTCTCTACTGTAGTCTGTGGGGAAGGATGGTAGACACATGCGGCTCCAGGAAACCTGCTGGATATCAGATTCAGGTGCAAATACTGCCCGTAGAGGTCCCTTTTTATTTGGATAACGTGGCGCTCCTTACCAGGGCCCATAGTCTGTAGGGAGGAGGCTGGCACTCAGGCCCCTCCAGGAGCACATGGCACGGAGGCTTCCGTCACATTTCTCCCCCTTCGCAAGAAGACTAACATAGGAGAAGACCCCAGACGGTTTGACTCCGAAGTTAGTCAGTCCATCTGGTCCCAACTGGTCCCCTAGCACAATTGCCCCTACAAGGGCAGTGCTCATCGGCCAAACTCTACCTCTCCCGATGAACATACCAGCCGCTGAAGAGAAGTGCCAACTGCCCCTTATCCCTGTAATGTATTCAGCCACTGGGGAGAAAGGCCATCTGCCGCGGCTCCCTGAATCTCTGCAGTCTTGGCAGGTGCTGGTCAGAGGCTTCTGCTGGGGCTAAGGGATCTTCGGGTCCGGCCTGCTGCTGGGGAGGGAGGACGGCTTCCCCTGCTCCCATCTGCCGCTGGCAAGGGAGGAAAGTTCCTCTGTTCCCGAGATAGTGAGCTGTCTCTGGAGAAACTGGCCAGCTGCGCCATCTCCCGGGTACTCACTTAGCCGATGGGGAGGGTTGTCGCCTGCACACCCTCCCGGGTACTCCTGCTGCTGCTGGGAAGATGAGCCGGCTGCACCGTCTCCCAGGTCATCTGTCAGCCGCTGGGGAGGGAGGACCGGTTCCTCCACTCCCGGACTTGTGAGCTGCCGCTGGGGAGACTGACTGGCTGCGCCATCTCCCGTGCGCTCACTCAGCCGCTGGGGAGTGATGCTGCCCACGCCCCCACCCTGGGTTCCCTGCAGGCATTGTAGGTGCTGGGCGGAGGCCAGCGACACTCTGCCCTGTTGGCGGCATGTCCGCTGAGGCTAAGGGATCTGGGTAAATCACCCAGCATTCCAAGGACCCAGGTGTGGAGACCCATCCACCCCTCCTGGTTAATATCCTCAGACAAAAAATCTAACAGATCTACAGTCTCTGGATCCGGTTGTGGAGCACAGTCGCACAGCCCCGGTATCGGATCTGGGCTAGCCACCCAGTATCCATGTGACTCAGAAGAGGAGACCATAATCCTATCAACGCCTCCTGGGTTTACATCTTTGGATGAATACTCAATAGAATCCATGATCACTGGGGCATACTGCTGAACACGGTCAAACAGTTTTTTATATGCCTTCTCCAGGTCCCATTCCAGCGCAACTAAAAAGTCTAGATCACCTCTACACTTCGTGTGCATCAATCCTAGATTGATCCTAGGCCACCAAAGTCATAGCCCTCCATGGGTTCTGTACCATCCAGCCACCCACACACCTGGGCGGCATACCATCGTAATGCCCTGTATCCGGTATCCCACGTCATCTCTGTTTGGACCAGCCCGTCTAACTCGGACACCCATTGATCCCTGGGCTGCTCTCCCAGAAATGACATTCGTGCGTCCAGCTGAACCAATAAATGTCCTCGCTGGTTGGGAGGCACTTACCCTGGTAGTCCTGTTCCCATTGCAGAGTCTTCAACCAGAGTTGCCGATGGATACGATCCCTCCACAGCAGCTCGTCCTCAGGATTAACACCTGGGTGCTGCATTCAACCATGCAAGTCAATGTAGCCCAGCCTCCTAATCACAATGTGATTAGTAAAATATTAAAAAAAAAAAAAAAAATAAGGAAAAAAAAATAGCAAAAAAAAGTGGAAACATTTAAAAATAAAATAAAAATTATTATTATGAGCAAGTGCTAAAATTAGCACTGTATCTTCCCAAAAATCTTTACATGGAAATAGTCAAAACAAAAGCATTTCAAATACCCAAGGGGTATCTAATTTTTAAAACATGAATGTTTTGATGGGGTAAATTGGAGTGTCTGGGTTCAAAGATAGGGCATAGGCACAGACTGACCAAAATGGGGGAAAAAAGCACACTTCCCAAATTTGGCCTTTTAGCCCCCAAACACAAGACAAACCCATGCATGTGGGGTATCACTGTAATCAAAACATATTGGGGTGTTGTTTGACAGTGACATATACCAGGAGTTGTACATTCACACCTGAAGTACAATTTGTGTGATAAAAAAATTAAAAAATACTACCACAAATTTTGACACAGGATGGTGGTAAAATGAGTGCATGGAAAGGGTTAAAATACCACCATTTGAAATACCTTGGGGTGTCTAGTTTTCAAAAATATATGGTTTGATGGGGTAAATTGAAATAGCCAGCTTCAAAGATGGCCCACTTAGGACATGGGGGTATTAGGACCAGATGTCAAAGTTCCAAGTTAAAAAAATGCGTCATTTTACCTCTCAAACAACCCGACAATCCCATGCATGTGGGGTATCACTGTACTCAGGAGATGTTGCTGAACGCATACTTGAATGTCACATACACCAGGAGCTGTAAATCCATACCTGAAGTGCAATTTTAGTGATTAAAAAAAACACATAAAAAATTACTACCACAAAGTTTGACAAAGGGTGGTAGTAGAATGGTGGTGGTAAAATGAGTGCATGGAAAGGGTTAAAATACCAGAATTTGAAATTCCTTGGGGTGTCTAGTTTTCAAACATATATGGTTTGATTGGGTAAATTGCATTGGCTGGCTTTAAAGATACCTGGAATAGCACATGGGGCAGAATGAAAATTGGTTTTGAAATAGCAAAACACTACTTGTACTTATTGCCCAATAACTTGCAGAAAAAAGCGAAAAAATATAAAAAGATTGGGTATTTCTAAACTCAGGACAAATAATAGAATCTATTTAGCAGGTTTTTTATTAGCTTTTTTGGATGAGTAAAAGATTTTTCATATGAGAGTGGGATTTTTTTTCAATTTTTCATCATATTTTATTATATTTTTATAGCAAATTAGATATGATCTCAAAAATGGTATCTGAAGAAAGCTCTTCTTGTCTTAAAAAAAAACCCCAACAATATATAACTTGTGTGGGTACACTAAATGAGTGAGGAGAAAATTACAGCTAAACACAAGCACCCTAAAAGTGTTAAAACAGCCTTGGTCCCAAAGGGTACAAAAAATAAAACACAGCCTGGTCCTTAAGGGGGTAATGAAGTCTATGGCAGCCAGTAAAGCTCACATAGCGTCTATGGGTCGGGTGGGAGATCTATGATTTCCCTCGTAACCAGTCCATTGTGCACCGAGGGGTTTGTGTTTGCACCGAGGTCCCTTTGGACCTGCCACACTAGGTCTGAGCCCAGTCGGTCTGGGCTGGGATACGTTACTGCAGGGAAGATAACTTTAGACCAGTCTTACATCAGAAGTTGGGAAGATTGTTAAATCATAAATCACAGTGCAAATGACTTGCATGAACAGAAACAGCATGGGTTTACTTACAGTAGATCTTCTCAAACGAGCTTATTATACAAAAAAATACACGTATAGGTGTGAAAAAATGCTGTAAAGAATGCTGTTAAAAATGGACATGTTAAAAATGTATTTTTATCAATTAACAAAATGCAAAGTGAGTGAACAGAAGAAAAATCTAAATCAATTATTGGCATGACCACCCTTTATATTTAAAACGGCATTAGTTCTTCTAGGATGACTTGCTTGTTCTTCTGTTTAATTTTTTTTTTTTTTTAACAAATCTTCTGCCAATGGTTTACTTAGTGGGATCGATGTCTTTTAACTCATGTTATATGCACAGGGATATGAATGGAAAGACATCTAATTTGGTTAGCCACTCATCCCAGATTTTAGATTTCTTCAGAGATCCTCTTATTTTAGTTATTCCTGATATTTATAGCTAGTGATACTATGGCCCGAATGTATAGTAAAGATTAGAGCGAACAACCTAGTCTTGTACCATTTTCAATCTAAAAAACAACTAAAGAAAATATTCGGGTTGACCATCCTTGCTGCAGTGTAATCCTAGTGAAATGATGGAGCCCGTAAGGGTACGGAGTGTTAGTGTATCAAACGGATTAGCATGGTCCTTAAGCGTTAACTCAGCCAGTAAGCTGGTAAGAAAACTACGAAGTTGCAGGTAATGTAGTGGGTGCATCGAGACGGAAGGGAACTTCTCTCGAAAATGCTTCCAGGTAAGGACACGATTCGTATAAGAAGAAAATCATCAACAAGCTTACCCCCAACTAATTCCAGTCCCCTAAAAATAGGATCCTAGTGTTTCGGACCAGCACCATGAACCTAGAATAAAGAAATCCCATGCCAAAACGTTTATGCACCTGCATCCAAGATGATATAGTCTCTTGATTGAGCATAGGATTTGTACACTGGATGATGGTATAAGGGAAAATTGTGGAACAAAGTAGATTATGTTTTTTTGGCAAATTCTGCATCAATGTAGCACCCCATAGCACTGGAATCGATCATAGCTGTGGTAAAAATGTTATGGCCATTCCATTCAAGAGAAACCAGTAAACAGTCTTTGGCCGTTAGGGGACAGAGGAATTTTCACCTAGACCGAGTTATAGGAGTTTTCCGGCTTGCTGGGACAAGATTTGGTGAAAGGACCCTTTTGCCCACATTAGTCCTTCTCATCTTTTGCAAGTTTTTACTTCTATGGAAAGTTTATTCCTGCTAATCTGCATCTGCATGAGGCCTTACTCCATATTTTTTAGCTGTCTGAGTAATTCCTGAATATGCTTGTCAATTTTGAGGACTGGGCTATAGAGACAAAATCTTCAAACTCCACTGAAAGATCCTTAGTGGATAATTCATCTTTCAAGCATTCAGAAAGCTTCTTATAAGGTCATAATGAGAGCTTTATTAGACCAATTTATTTCTGCAGCAATAGATGGTGTAATCTGCCACTGTACTGGAACCTTGGGAGACATGGAGTAACGAAAGTGATACAGTAGCTGCTTTCCCCGGGACATACAGAAAGCTGTGATGAAAGCAGAACTGGTGTAGATAAGGGGAGAATCATTTTCCCAGAGTAAAGGCCCATTAGTTGCAAGATAATATACCCCACTTTAGCCTTTATGAGAAAAAAGTTCAAATTGAATCAAGGTCTGGTTGAGTAATCCAAGACAGGACTCGGGACTCACTAGACATTCAGAGCATGAGAGGGAGGGAATGAAAGAGTTTAGCTTTTTGCTTAGTTTTCATCTGTTTAGTGACCGGCCTCCTTTTCAGAGATTTGTACGAATTGATGAAATCAGCAAATTTTGCTAAATCATACCAATCTGAATGCAAAGTCTAATAACCGTATTTGCTCGATTATAAGACATGTTTTTTTCAAAAAAATCAATTCAATGTCGTCTTATAATCAGACCTCAAATAGAGGTCCGACTATAAGACTAAGATGCAGATCCCCGCAGCACTGTTGGGGACCTGGATCCTCCTCTCTGGCAACCGGTGGACGTCTGCACAATGCACGCAGACAACCTCCGCTGCTGCCAGCACTTCTATCGGGGTTTCTATGATGGAGCGCTGGAGTGACATGACCTTCCGGTGCTCTGCCATAGAAGCCCCGGCGTAAGTACCGGCCAGTAGCAGCGGAGGTTGTCTACTCGCATCACACAGGCATCCACCGGCTGCCCCCACTTGACAGGCTGGAGCACGGAGGATGCATTGGTAAATCGGGGGGCATATAGTGTGTTATAAGGCATATAAGCGGGGCAGATTGGCAAATAGGGGGGCAAAGTGGCATATCAGGGAGGCAGAGTGGCATATAGGGGGGTATAAAGGATATCTGGGGGGCAGAGTGGCATATAGGGGGGTATAAGGCATATCAGGGGGCAGAGTGGCATATAGAGGGGTAGAAGGCATATCTGGGGGGCAGGGTAGCAAGCCGTGGGGCAGATGTGCATAACTTGGGGGTAGGTTGGCAAATAAAAACAAAAATGCATTTTTCTCAATCGTAGTTTTTATTAAATATGAAAAATTGTTTACATGTGTATTAATATATTTTTAAAAAAATATAGGGTAGTCTTATATTTAAGCTTTTTCTTTTTTTTCTAAATTAATATTCAAATTTTGGGAGGTTGTCTTATAATAGAGCAAATACGGTATTACTTTTACTCCCTATTGTAAAAATGAAACTGACTTACATTTCCATTTTACATTGTTTTTCTCAGGACTATCTTATAGACTTTGGATACCTCCCTGATGAAAATATCACTGAATATGCTATTCCCAATACCCCATTTTTATTTGAGGATCAGATTCCTGAAGAATTTATCAGTGGCCTGGAGTGGTTCCAAAGACAGAATGGACTAAAAGTAACAGGTATATCAGTGTTGATACAAAGATTGTTGATTTGTTTACCTAGCAACCAAAATACAATGATAAGCCCTACATTTACAATAGTGCAATTTATATTAGTTTCTATATTTCTAGCTGTTTCTAAACCATAAAACAAGATTATTAATTTACTTGTAAGAACATTTAAAAAATGAATCAGACAACGTAGAAAATTAGCAATATGATGATCATCCTCTAATAATAATTGTATTATTATTATCGTGTCTAGGAAGACTAGATGCAAACACAGTTGAAGCAATGAATCTTCCTCGTTGTGGGAAGCATGAGCAGCGTATGTCATACAGTTTGGGAGCCAAGTGGAAGAAAGGCACATTGACATACAAAATAATTAACACAACATCCCTGCTGCCTGAAAAAATGGTCAAGGAAGAGTTGGTTAAAGCATTGAAGGTATTTTATTTAAAATAAAACCTATTCTTAAAGATAAAATAAGACAGTGTACCCACTAATTTTATTTGAATGTAGTAAATCCTGACTATGCTGTTTTAGTATTCACAAAGCAAAATATTTGGTTTTTATTTTTAAACTTTTGTGTCTTTATGATTCACATTTGGAACAATGTAGATCTTTGTAAAGCGCCTCAGGTTTAATTAGCAACTTACCAGATAACCATATTAAATTACATGAACAGATAGGGTTGTTAATATGTTTAAGTGTGTGTTTTTGTTTTTTTTTTACCTTATGATGGATGATCCTTCTCTCTATCTGACAGCTGACACTTATATGAGTAGTCAATCAGCGCCTGGCATAAAGAACATATTACTCCTATTGATTAGGAGTGTGTTGTGGTGCGATTTAGCGGGGGCAAGATCAGGAACCCAAATACAAGGAAATAGCAGTGAGGATAAGGAAAGACCCAACTAGGATGTAATGGACAGTCCAAAGGAATTCAGTATGCAGGCAGAAAACCAATAAAGTAAAATTTGTTTAAACAATCCAAATGTCGGCAGGCAAGAAGTAAGAAGCAAAATCCATATTAACATACTAGGAGTCAGCAGGCAGGCAAAAGGCAATAAGCAAAGTCTGCTTAATAATCCAAGGGTCAGTAGGCAGGCAGTAAGGCAAAAGTCTGTTTAAACAATCCAGGGGTCAGCAGGCAGGCAGAAGGCAATAAGCAAAAGTCTGTTCAAACAATCCAGGGGTCAGCAGGCAGGCAGAAGGGAAAAAGCAAAGTTTGTTTAACAATCCAAGGGTCAGTACACAGGCAGAAAGCAGCAAGGCAAAAGTCAGGCAGAAAGGAATAAGGGAGATCAAAATTCAGGAAGTAGGGAAGCAAGGAGGGACACTGGGATACACTGGGTCGTCAGAAGAACTCCAGAATAACAGAGCACGGGCATGAAGGAGTTGTGGGCTTTTATAGAGCCCTTGGGCGTCTCCTCATGCAAGACACCTGTGGCTCCGTCCCCCTAGTACACACCCACATCAGTGGCACCAAAGGAAGGTTAGCTGATGTCATAGGAAGAGGCTCCACCCCTTCCACTCACGTCACCGCCCTCACTCCATCATGCTCCTCTGTCTTCCAAGCATTTGTTAACAACGATTTCCAGGACATGTTGCTTACCCACGTGCCAGAGGCGACCCACAAAGACACAGCCAGACCCACTAAGCACCTGAGTCCCCTCCTTTGCGGTAAGTGTGACGGAGCGGGCCGCAGATGCCGGTACTGCGCCTGAAAGAGTAATCTGATTGATTGTCAACCCACTACTGATTGGCACTGCTATAGAGCTGACTGACAGCAACAGACATGGAAGCACATTTGACTTCCAGGTCAACGCTGTTGAAGATTCCTTGTTGTTTATATTTAATAGCATTGATTAACACTAAGGGGACAGTACAGAGATCACTCCCAGGACCTATTTATACCCAGGACTGTATCTATAACAAGGGGACATCCTCTACGGTTGGAGGAAAGAAGGTTTCTACACCAGCACAGACGGGGGTTCTTTACAGTAAGAGCAGTGAGATTATGGAACTCTCTGCCAGAGGAAGTGGTAATGGCAAACTCAATAAAAGAGTTCAAAAGGAGCCTGGACGTGTTTCTTGAAAGCAATAATATTACAAGTTATGGATATTAGATTAATAGGGACAGAACGTTGATCCAGGGATTTATTCTGATTGCCATATTTGGAGTCGGGAAGGAATTTTCCCCCTGGTATGGGGCAATTGGCATCTGCTTCATAAGGGTTTTTTTGCCTTCCTCTGGATCAACACAGTAGGGACACAATATGTATATAGGTTGAACTTGATGGACTTTGGTCTTTTTTCAACCTTATGAACTATGTTACTATGTTACTATGTAACACTTGGTCCATGAGAACCTTGGCTGTCAAATGAAGTGATTGGAGCACATAAGCTACCCTGAAATTCCGTACCACTGACATTGCATCCAGTTGGGATGGTCTTCTATTAATCTTGAACTGAATGTGTAACATTTCTTGTTCTTCCTTGTGGTCATTATGTCTATTTCTGCATTGCCCCACTTTTTTATAATCTAATTGATAATCACTTGACTTATACACCATACAGAATCCTTAATACGAGGCAATGAATGAAATGACACATGTCTGTGGTATGATGGGTTCATTGCTGACAATGTCTCGATTGCCGTGACAAAGTGTCAGCCTTGATGTTTTTTGAACCAGGTCGGTAGGCCATGACATCGTTGAAACGGGTGAAGAACAGATCCCATCTGGCTTGACGCGGGTTTAACCGCCGTGCTCTTTCAAAGTACTGCAGGTTCTTATGGTCGGTCATTATCACGACAGGTTGTTCGGTACCCTCGAGGAGATGCCCCCACTCCTCAAAGGTGAGTTTTGCTGCGAGTAGTTCCCTGTTACCAACATCATAATTGCATTCAGCGGCTGTGAAGCCTTTGGAGAAGAACGCGCATGGAAGACATTTCAAGGTGATTGGGTTGCGTTGAGAAAGAACGGCTCCAGCACCATTCTCGGATGCGCCGACTTCCAGGAGGTATTTTAAGGCATGATCCGGGCGTTACAGGACAGGCGCTGACACAAAAGCCTGTTTCAATTGTTCAAACGCTTTGCGAGCCACAGCCGAGCAGACTGTAGGATTGGCTCCCTTTTTCGTGATAGGTGCTGCTATACTGGAGTAATTGAGGATGAATCGACGATAGTAGTTCGCAAAACCCAGGAATCGTTGTACCGCCTTCACTGTCCATGGGATCGGCCATGCAGTGATCGCATTCAATTTGTTGGGGTCCATCTCTAAGCCATTGGCTGAGATGATATAACCCAAAAACGTAGGGCTGTTTTTTTCAAAGTCGCACTTTGAAATAGAATAGATTTTTTGAATGGCATAGATCCCATGTTCACGCAGTCTCTGAAGGATGGCTCGCAGATGAATACGATGTGTCTCGATGTCAGGAGAGAAGACCAGGATGTCGTCGAGGTACATGACAACGTGGGTAAGCAACATGTCCTGGAAATCATTGTTAACAAATGCTTGGAAGACAGCAGGAGCATTAAATAGTCCAAAGGGCATGAACCTATATTCGTAGTGACCGAATCAAGTGTTGAAAGCGTTTTTCCACTCGTCGTTTTGCTTAATGCATACAAGATAGTAGGCTACTCAAAGATCAAGTTTGGAAAAAAAAACTTTGCTCCTTTCAGGCGATTGTATAGTTGTGTGATCAGGGGTGGATACCTGTTTTTAATGGTGATATGGTTGAGCCCCCAGTAGTCGATACAGGGTTGCATTGAACTCTCCTTCTTGGATACGAAAAAGAAGCCTTCTCCAGCTGGTGAGGAAGATGGTTGTATGAATCCAAGCTCTCTTTTAGTTCTGTTTCTAGGGCTTTATTCTCCGGTTCAGACAACAGATATGTGCGCCCCTGTGGGGGTGTAGTTCCAGGCAATAAGTCAATGGCACAGTCATAGGGCCCATGGGGAGGCAGTCGTTCGGCTTGTCTCTTGGAAAAGACGTTGAGGTAATACCAATAGTGTTTGGGTACCAGGAGTTTAGGGTCTGTCGGCTTGATATCCAGGACCAGGTTCACTCGTTGGCAGGGTAAGGTGCACTGCTGATGACCTCATCGACTCCAAGCAAGAATCTCCCATTTCTCCCAGTCTATATTTGTATCCCAATATAAGAAGAGCATGTGGGGACTGAATGATCTTGAACGTTAAGAGTCCCCTGTAGCTCCTGTGTACATCGTGAGGGGTATGGTCTCCTGAGTTACCACTCCCGGGCCTAAAAGTTTGCCGTGAACTGCCGTCACCACTGATGGATTCCTCTTGGTATGAAGAGGTATGCAATGACGTAGCGCCCACTGTTTATCGATGAACACAACAGCCGCGTCAGAGTCTATGAAAGCTTGGGTGACCACTGAGTGGTCTTGCCACCTAAGCAAAATGAGAATTAACATACGGTTTGGAGGAGGAGTGATGGTAGTGCTTAGGGGCATTCTGCTTAGGGACCAATGGAGTTCTCCTTTCCCGGACGTATAGGACAGAAGCGTAAAAGATGGCCTGCTTGGCCGCAATACAAAGTCTGTAGTCCCTTCTCTGCTTCTTTTTGGCTTCGGTAAGGTGGCGTACGGTGCCTATCTCCATGGGTTCCTCAGGAGGAGAAGAGGACATGGCCGGTGGTGGATGTGATGAGGGTAGGCTGCTCTCAGAGCTCCTTGGTCCCAATTGATCTCACAAGCCAGTGTGCGGAATTTGACTGTATACTGGGCTAGAGTCTTGTGTCCTTGTTGGAGCTCCAATAAGGTGGCTTCTGCTATCTCTCGTCTGCCTGGCGTGTCGAAGACAGAAAGTAAGGCTTCCATGAAACCAAGACAGTCATCTAATTATGCTGATTCCTGTTCAACCAATGGACAGGCCCAGAGCAGTGCTTCTACTTTCAATAACGAAATAATAAGACACCCTTTTCGAGCATGCTTGAGGGTTGTTCCAGAAGTGGAGGATACATTGGTTAAGAAAACCTCTGCATTCCCTAGGTTCTTCCGCAAACTTGTCTGGGAGGGGTAAACGGGCTGTAGCGCTACAATCCTAAGGGCTAGGTTCTCTGCGGAGAAATTAAGTATGTAACGGTGGTGTAACAGCCAGGGATCGTATGAGTTCCGTCATGGTATCCATTTTCTGGTCCATCGACTGTAACTGCGAGGTATGGGACGTGAGGATCTGGTCCTGCAGCTCCTGACGGGACAGCACGTTCGCCGTCTCCGCGAGGTCCATAATATGGCCCGTTCAATGTGTTATGCAGGGTCCGGGGTAGCACAGGTTGCTGAACCCACGTTGCAGAGATGGAGTAGTAGACTCACAAGACAGATAAAATACTTATAGAGAAATCGTAAACAGCAGGGAAAGTCTAAGGTCGGGGAAGACGGCACAGGTGCAAAACGAGGTATATATCCGAGGTCGGGGCAGGCAGCACAGGATCAAGGTAAAAAACAAGCCAAGGTTCGGTACACGATAGTCACAGGTACAATAGAATTATATGCAAACAAACCCAGAGCAAATCACTATGTGACTCTTTGAACAGGCACTGAACTAGTTGGACAGGAGGTTTAAATAGGAACAAGGCCGGGAAAATCAGCACTGGACCAATAGGATAGTGAATTACGTAATCGCGACCGACGCAAGCGAATATCATTGTCGTGAACGGCAATTCATTCATGCAACACCCGTGAGCTTCGCGGGCGTGCCACGGCGACATGCACGTTAGAGGGCGAGTGATGTGGGCGTGCCGCACCCACGAGCACGTCACTCCGCAGGTGTGCCATGTGCACCTTATCTTGCGTCATCATGCGAGCGCTGCCCATCAGCGGCAGACCGGCGCCGGCCCCCGGCGTACAGGGTAGGAGGAAATACTCAGTCTGAATACGAGTCTCTGTCACACACGTATGTATGTATGTATGTGTATATGTATATACCGTATTGGCTCGAATGTAGGCCGCACTTTTTCCCCCCACTTTAAGTCTTTAAAGTGGGGGTGCGGCCTATATTCGGGGTCTAGCGCCCGACGCCCGGGACATGCAGTTCCGGGCGCCGGGCAGGCAGCAGGGTTAGGATACAGATCCCCCGCAGCGGTGCAGGGGACCTGTATCCTACTCTCTGATACGCTCAGACAGCCTCCCCTGCCAGCACTTTCAATGGGGGGAGTGCCGGCATGGGAGGTTGTCTAAGCGCATCGTGCAGACGTTCACCGGCAGCGGCAATGTGCGTAAACAGCCCCCGCTGCCGACACATCTGCACGATGTGCTTTAACAATCTAACTTGCCGGGAATTCCCACGGGGGGAGTCCCGGCAAGGGAGATTGTTAAAGCACATCGTGCAGACGTGCCAGCAGCGAGAGATTGTTAACGCTTGCATCGCCGCAGCCGGTGAACATCTGCGCGATGTACGCTAACAATCTTCCTTGCAGGCACTTCCCACAGCGGAAGTTCCAGCACCGGAAGTTAAATACGCGTACTGCGTAGCTGTCCCCCGCCGGCCCTGCAAGACCCCGGGGAGTCTGCACCGGTAAGTCATCAGGACAAGTCTAATAAACAGACTGAAACGTTGATTAGAAAACTGCAGTTTCTCAAATGATTATTTAAAGAAGTCCCTGGAGTGCCGGTAACTATTTTTGGATGTTTTATGATTTGCTGTTGCAGCTACTTGGCACCGGGCTAAAAAAGTGGTAATTGGCGTGCAATTGTTAATTTTGGACTTTATATATTTTTTTTTTCAATACTTTTTCAATGTGAGAATTTTAGTCAAGATATAGCACACACACACATATATATATAATGTGTGTGTGTGCTATATCTTGACTAAAATTCTCACATTGAAAAAGTTAAAATACTATAATTTAAATGTCCATGGGGTGTCTAATTAAAAAGAAAATGATTTGATAAGGTAAATCGAATTGCTGGGTTCAAAGATGTACCAAAAATAGGACATGGGCACAGACAGAGCAGATGTTGAAATTCCAAAGAAAAGTAACATCTCACAAACGTGGCCTTTTACCCCCCAAATAACCCATGCCAGGAGATGTTGCTGAACACATATTGGGGTGTGGTTTGACATTAACATATACCTGGAGCTGTAAATTAACACCTCGAGTAGAATGTGTGTGAGGAAAAAAAACACACACAAAAAATACTACGGCAAACTTTGACAAAGGCTGGTAGTAAAATGTGTGCATGGAAACCCACAAAATGTGTGCACCTTTGAAGCTGGCCAATTCAATCCCCCCCCATCAAATCATATATGCTTGAAAACTAGACAGCCCAAGTTATTTCAAATGGAATTTTCAATACTTTCCATGCACTAATTCTACCACAGCCTTTGTCAAACTTCGTGGTAGTAATTGATCTTGTGGTTTTTATCACACATTAAACTTCAGGTATAAATTTATGGATCCGGGTTAATGTCACTGCCAAACAACACCCCAGTATGCTTCAGCAACATCTCCTGAGTACAGTGATACCCCTCATGCATTGGTGGGAGTCTGCTTGTTGGAGGGAAAAGGACACATTTGCAATTTTATTTAATTTTGATATGTTTAAAATTCTGCCGCAGGTACATCTTTGGAGCCGGTCAGTTCAATTTACCTTATCAAACCATATGTGCTTGAAACCTAGATACCACAGGGTATTTCAAATGCTAATATTTTAACTCTGTCAAGATTGTGGTAGTAGTTTTTTGCATTTTTTCCACACACATTTTACTTCAGGTATGAATTTACAGCTTCTGGTATATGTTACTGTCAAACAACACCCCAATATGTGTTTAGCAACATTTCCTCAGTACAGCGATGCCATATTAGGTTGTTTGAGGGCTAAAGTGCCACATTTGGGAGGTGCACATTTTTCACCATGTTGAAAATTCTGTCCCATGTCCTATTTGGGAGAGCTTTGAAGCCGGCCAATTCAATGTACCCCATCATATCATATATTTTTGAAAATCAGATACCCCAGTGTATTTCAAATGCTGGTATTTTAACTCTTTCCATGTACACATTTTACCAACAGCCTTTATCTTTGAACCCAGACAATTCAATGTACCTCAGCAAATCATACATTTCAAATGCCAGTATTTTAACTTTCCATGTGAGGGTTTTTGTGAAGATATAACGCAAATTTTAGGACCAGCTTTTTTTACTTTTTTTAATTTATTTTACTAAGCACGTTGTGAAGCTGAGCTGCATGGTTGTTTGGGAGAGGAAAGCACTCATAGATCACTTTCTACAGCTATTTAAGGCCATGACGTGCCAGGCATGTCATTTGTCACCAATGTGATGTTTTTCCATGACATGTGTGGCATGTCAATTGTTGTCAAGGGTAAACAGTGGGCATGAAGTTTTTTTTTTTCTCCATATGCTACCTCTCTATGAATGTCAAGCCCACCTCAGGTGTTTATTGCCAAAAAGCTCAAGTTTAGTTTCATGAAACATGACCATAAAACATGTTGCCATTTGAGATTCCAACAGAGTCAAACAGTTGTTTGTGGATGAGAGTAGAGGCTTGAAACCCTTCCGAACAACTTGTGGTGATGTAGGTGATGTCTGATTGAAGTTTGGGAAATTTTCTGACCCCAAGATGTAACTTTTGCAGTTCTTGAGCTGTGGTCCTCTTCATAGTGCTTTGTGACAGTCTAGCCACACATTATCTTCCAGGTTGATTAATAACATTTCCAGTTGACTGGAACTTCTTAATTAGTGACCTGGTGGTGGAAACTGGCATTTTCAATGCTACTGTTATTTTCTTATAGCCAATTAATGAAAAGCGTAGCTTTTTTAAATTTCATGATTGTGTCGTAATACAATGACAGCATATCTACCAACGTAATGATATGATCCCCACACACTTGCACACCAGGTCCACTAACCACTAACTACAGACTGCAGTAGTTACAAACTATTCCTCAAGTGTTCTGTGCACACAGAACTTACTAACTAAACGAGAGGAAGAACCTTACCATCCATGTAGCAGGAGATTTTACTTCAAGAGCCATGGGGTGTTGTGTCACTGAAATCCTACTTCCAGACTCCTCCTACATGGAAAAAGAACACTGAAGGGAAAAGGGCTGGGTTGTCTCTTATAGGGTTAATTAGTTGATTACTCTTTTCCACTGGAAATAAAGGGCATTCTATTGTCATTACATGAATTTTCATTGTTTATGTTTTATGTTTTTATTTGTTATTACACTTCCTATAGGTTATGCTGGAATATGTATGTATTGTATGTAGTGGTTTTTTCTGAATACACTCAACATATAATTCTGGCTCATTTTAGGTTTGGGAGAATGTGTCATCTCTGAACTTCATTGAAGTGGGTATCAACCAAACAGCAGATATCGACATGTTCTTTGTCGCTGGTCTACATAATGATGGAACCAAAAATGCCTTTGATGGTCCAGGCCGTGTTCTTGGTCATGCATTCATGCCACCATTTGGTAAAAGTAAGAGGGACATAGATGGAGATCTACACCTGGATAATGATGAGAAATGGACAATCAATGAAAAGAAAGGTAATATCTCAAATTCAGTTACCTTCTGGTTTAACCAAGGTTTTCATTGGTTGTCAATTCTATAAAGATTTCCAAAATAATAAAAATAATATACAGAAATATGAACATACTGATTTTCTACACACACACACACACACACACACACACACATTTAGCATGCGTTAAGAGCTTTTCATCTGTGAAACCCCCATTTCTTTTCAGTTGCCCCCCCCCCCTTTGATGTCAGGTCTTTCTTGCTTACCACACATGGGTAGTGGCAAATACAGACCAAGAGCAGATCATCCTATTTTATGTTCCATGGTTCACTGCTGCTCAATGGGCTGGTTGCAAATCTCCCCAGTAATCCTATTTACCATACAGAGGTTTGTGGCTTGCTGACACTGCCCTGGATGAGGCCTAAGATGGTTCCCCAACAGATATACTGTAGGTTTTTGCATGCAGGATACCTAAGATATAGGAGGTTCTTGAGCAGTGGCTTTAGACCATAATGGACATAGGTAGCCAAGATCTTGTACACAGGTATGCAAAAAAACCCCCATTATATACCGTATTGGCTCGGATATAGGCCGCCCCCGTATATAGGCCGCACCCTAAAAGTTTGGTGCTTTTTTACTCCCGGGTGTCTTGCGGGGCCGGCCGGGGACATCTACGCAATACGCGTATACAACTTCCGGTGGCGGGACTCAGCGGATATGCCGGCACCGGAAGTTGTATATGCGTATTGCGTAGGTGTCCCCCGCCGGCCCCGCAAGACACCCGGGATTCTGCTCTGGTAAGTCTTGGGGGCAGAGGTAAAACGCATCGTGCGGACGGTCGCCGGTGACCGTCCGCACGATGCGCTTAGACAACCTCCCGTGCCGGCATCCCCCCCATGGAAAGTGCTGGCAGGGGAGGCTGTCTGAACGTATCGGAGAGTAGGATGCAAGTCCCCTGCACCGTTGCGGGGGATCTGTATCCTAACCCCGCTGCCTGCCCGGCGCCCGGGACTGTATGTCCCGGGCGTCGGGCGCTAGACCCCGAATATAGGCAGCACCTCCACTTTAAAGACTTAAAGTAGGGGGGAAAAAGTGCGGCCTATATTCGAGCCAATACGGTATAAGCAAATATATTTTTGTCTTCTTAAAATGTATCCGGAGAAGGTCTTCCATATTTCTAGACTGGATTTGAGAGTCATCCAAAGTTTTGCTAGGTAGACTAGACATATACCGTGAACACAATGTTTACATGAGTCATGGGTAAATACATGGGGGCAGGGGCCATTTCCTGTGTCTCAGGCTTAACTCTTAATGCTTTAATTTCAAGTGCGTCTGTGTGTCTCCTATTAAGGATTCTGTATGTCAGAAGCATTGTGGGCAGAATATCCACTAGGAATAAAAGAGGTAATTCATTAATTTAGGTAGTTTGCTATAAACCCCCAAACAGCGGCCAGGATGTGGAAGATCTGCTTTTTTTTTACAAATTGAAAAAGCTGCACAGCAGGGTAATGTTCTAGTCATGTGGGATTTTAATTACCCTGACATTGACTGGTATATAGGGTGACCGCATGAGATAGCACACACGAGTGTGTATATATACCGCATTGGCTCGGATATAGACCGCACCCGAATATAGGCCGCACCCTAAAAGTTAGGTGCTTTTTTAAAGAAAAAAAATTCTTAGTAAAAAAAAAACACTTACATATGCTGCCACTCTGCCCCCGCGAGATATGCTGCTACTCTGCCCTTCCCAGACATGCTGCCACTCTGGCCTCCCCAGATATGCTGCCACTCTGCCCCCCGAGATATGTTGCCACTCTATCCCCCTGAGATATGCTGCCACTCTGCCCCCAAGATGTGCCCCCCCGAGATATGCTGCCACTCTACCCCCTGAGATATGCTGCCACTCTGCCCCCAAGAGGTCCCCCCTAGACTTACCCCGGGGTCTTGCAGGGCCGGCGGGGGACAGCTACGCAGTATGCGTACTCAACTTCCGGTGCTGGCACTTCCGCCGTGGGAAGTGCTGGCAAGGAAGATTGTTAGCGTACATCGCGCAGACGTTCACCGGCTGCGGCGATGCAAGCGTTAACAACCTCTGCTGCCGGCACGTCTGCACGATGTGCTTTAACAATCTCCCTTGCCGGGACTCCCCCAGTGGGGGAGGGAAATGCATTGTTTTTTATTTTGCCAAATGCATTTTTTTAGAATTTGATGGACTATAACTTTTTTTTTCGTTACAATTAGCAACATCTGGAGAGGGTACAAAAATCTGGAAATGTTATCTTGAAAGAGAGAGAGTACATTTTGACCATGCCTTAAACTCCTCTAATCTTACTAACAATGGAGTAATATTTAATTTATAGAGGTCGATTAGGTTAGATGGGAGTTGTAGGCCCAGATACTTCAAACTGGAGGATGCAGTCCATTTAGACAGGAAAAGATGATCCCAGCCCCTCCTTGCCTAAGGGAATATGGCCAGTGCCTCCGTTTTGTGTGGGTTGATAAGAAACCCATAGGCCCTATGGAAAGTGGTAGGGTTTGTGATTAAATCCAGGCTGTGACATAAAGAGCAACAAGTCACCTTCAAATGCTTCCGTTTTTACTTCCGTTATGCCTCTTTTTATCTCTTGAAATTCAGGTGATTGTCCCAGAATACAAATAAGCGACTCAATTGCCAGGTTAAAAAGGAGGGGGCAAGAGGACACCTTTCACCTTGTGCCCCTTTCAAGTGGGAAAGAAGCTGAGTTTAAGTTGTTAGATTTGATATAAAGCAGGAAATACCTTCAGAAAAATGGGGACAAACTGTTTATATATTTTTTTAAAAGTTAAATATGGTAATACCGGTCAAATGCTTTGCCAGTGTGAAAGCTGACTATGATGTATGAGTAGAGCGCCTTCCGTGGAGATTGGGCAGTATTAGGTAATAAGATTGTGGCTTTATCTGGTTACTTTTTTATGTTTCTGGTAACAGGGTGTTGAGAGTGTTGAGGATTTGCGATAAACTTAGAGAAGCTTTACTTTGTCAGCATAGTTCAACACACCAAAAAATACAGATCTGGGTCTTGCTTGTGATGTTTTTGGGTCTGGACCAATTCTGTGGACACGTTCCACAAATATGGAGTTGGTTGGGTTATGAAGGTTAAGTGTCTGGGGCAACCATATGGAAACTAGATTTTGTAGTGTGAAACCCTTGACCAACTCTGGCACTCTGATTAATCATATATTGTTTCTTCTCCTATGATTCTCTTAGTCTTCTATGCGGTTTAAGAGTGTAGCAATGGTGTCCTCATGTGATTGTTTTTTTGAAGAATGAGGTATCATCTTCCAGATTAGAGATTCTATCTTGTAATCCATT
Source organism: Spea hammondii (assembly GCA_029215755.1). Taxonomy (NCBI): domain Eukaryota; kingdom Metazoa; phylum Chordata; class Amphibia; order Anura; family Pelobatidae; genus Spea; species Spea hammondii. Next base: position 15,654,655 of record JARDYJ010000012.1, read on the forward strand.
GGTTTTGATTAGCCAACATCACAGCATATTATCAATGGAGTATGTCATCTTTGCAAGCTTGATGTCCAGTATGGGAGATAATAATGTAAATTATGTCCTGAGGTTTTTGCACAGCAGGGGTCTTATCTCGGGTATCTTTTCCAGGCATTGGACCGGGAGCCACTTGTATCTTCTGGGAAGGTGCTTTTGTAACCAAGGTTTTGCCTCTCTTTCCTTGGAGCGTAGTGCTTGTGGGGGCTTCCATATAATACTCCATGAAGGCCAGAGGGGTCCGGTGGTTCCCGGCAGAGAAATGAAAATCGAAGAGTAGAAGAGAGTCTCAGAAAGAGATAGGAAGAGAAAGGGGAAAAGAGAGATGTGGAGGGAAGAGTTCAGGGGAAGTGTGACAGTCCTGGTCAGTGGAAAAACGGTTATCAAGACAGTAAATACCAAATTTCAACAGTACACTTTTGAAGTCCCCTAACAGAGAATCCAGGCCAAAACCTCACCGTACACAAGGCAAAGCAGAATTCAAATAGGGAGCCACACAGTTCTTTAGTCAAATTAGTAAAGGGGCTCACTGAGATTAAGAAGGTTAATGGTATGTTGTTGCATTACTTACAAGGTCCTTACACTATCAAAGTAAGTACTGTTCATTTTTAGATGTTTCTACAAATCTGCTGTTGAACTAGAGGTCTTTTAGAAGGATTAGATTAGGACCTTCATAAGGAATGAGCCAGCTCCATGCATCCCATATTTGTCAATTGCAATACAGTCCATTTGCATCCATAATATGTTACTGCAATCAGAGTGTTAAGATACTGCAAGGCAGCTCTACAGTTGACTACACTTCAGGTTGCCCGTATTTGTCAAATCCTATGTCGTCTATTTTGTGTCCATAATATTTTACTACAGTCAGTGTTCAGATATTGTGGGGCAGCTCATCTGACATGAACCAGTTATATGTGACCCGTAGTTGACCATTTCAATACAGACTATTTTGTGTCCATGTGTTACTGCAATCACAGTGTTCAGATATTGTTGGGTGTCTCAACAGTTAACTCCACTGACATAAATCAACTCCTTGTGGCCCATGTTTGTTTTTTCTGATGCTGTCTATTTTGTGTCCATAGTAGCTCCAGTTTTCAAGTATTGTGAGGTGGCTCAACAGTTGATTTCACTGACATGAACCAGTTCCACATTGCACGTTCTTATGTTTTATACCTTGGTCGGAACTGATTCACATGACGTCGTCACACACCTGATTGAGTGGTTATCACATACATCTTTGAGCCGTTAACCCGGTCAACTACTCCTGGTGCCCATCTTTCATTTTTAAGATAAAACCTATACCATACCAAGTCTCCTTCAGTATATGTTCTCAAAGGTTTTCCCACTCTCATTTTATCTTGCATGATGCAGACTGTTTCTGTGACATCTGGTGTGACTAAATCTGGCTTTGTACGGATCTTCCTGCCAAACAGTAGTGGAGCAGGTGCAACTCCTGTGGTGGGGTGTGGAGTAACTCTATGTTATAAAAATGGTAAAATGTTTTTAGTATTTTACTGGTTTTCTGATTTTAGAGCTTTCAATTTTTGGAAAAGTCTCTCTGCTTGTCCATTTGTGGCAGGAAGATAGGGTGCCATCTGATGATGATGAATTCCATTTTCATTTAAAAAATTCTGAAAGTCTTGTGAAACAAACTGGGGGCCATTATCTGTGACCAGATTTTGCCATATTTTTCATCATTGATGTTATAATAAAAATATTTATCGGATCTAGCGTGAAAATCTATTTGGTCCTTAATCTATGTCCAGGAAGGAAGTTCCTGTTTTCTCCAATATTTAGCTAACAATATTTTGAAGGCTAGTAAAACATTAATACACAAAAGTTGGTCATATTTTCCTGGAATTAGTAAATCTATATGAAAAAAGAAACTTTATTAAAATGCGCTGGGACCAAGTACCATCTATGCATTTGTTTGTAGAAATGTTCTTGTAAGTTTATACAGTGAACCACTTTTGTGGTAGACTGCCAAGCATTTTGCCAGTTTTCTAATGGAATAAGTTCAAGATCTCTTTCCCATTGTTTATGGGCCCTCACTTTGTCTAACGGTTTATTAGAAGCAAGGAATCTTACAATCTTGGAAATAATTAGAATTAAAATTAGCTTATAGAAATAAAATCATCCCAAGAATCATGGTCTACCAGTAGATTAATAGATAAGAAATGCTTAAGTCTGATATACTGAAACATTTCTCTCGAGGATAGCCCATATTTCTCGGACAAGAAGGGAAATGGAATTAAAGAGTTTTTTATAAAAAGATCCCCAATCGTGTTAATGCCTGCTAATTTCCAGTTAGTCAGTGAAAGGTCTGGGAGAAGCAAGGATAAGACCTCTACAGGGGAATGGGAAGGAGTGTTCCTTAGAAAGTGTTTTTTTTTATCTTATAATATGAGTGCATAATATATTTTATAATTAGGCTTGGGATATTTAGTTTCCTAAAGTGTGATTGTGGAAGCCAAAACAATTATGTCTCTCGATGTTATACCAAGCAGATCGCGTTTTTATGCAATTCGAGAAGCGTTGTATAGATTAAAAAGGTCAGGGTATCCTAAACCTCCCTGGCCAGTACTTTTATGGAGCTCAGATGGAAGTCTTATGTTTTTAGATGCCCAAACAAATCGGGACAAAAGTTTATCGGGCTCCAGCAAAAGATAATTATGAACCCTAAAAGGAATTAATCTAAACAAACTGAGTTTCTTGGGAACTATATATTCTTTCAAAACAATAATTCGGCCTAACCATGAGACCTCGAGTCTGCCCCAATGAGCCAACAAAACTCTCAATTCTAACAGAAGCTTATCATGGTTTACTTTCAAGGTTATTCCTAGTATTGAGCCAATTTGAATTCCCAAGTAATCAATAAATTCTGACTCATTTTTAATTTGAAGTAGGGTACATACTGAATGTATCTGAGGTTCAGATAGATACAATGGAATCATTTGTGTCTTAGATTTTATTAATAATTAGAAAATTAGCCAAATGTATCTACTCCCTCCAAGCAGGAACTGATAGCAGAGGGGAAGATAAAGTCAGCATTATATCATCAGCATATAGGGTAATCCGGCCGAGAAAGCATCAGTGATGGTTGTTTGTTCTCTCTTTCTAGCTTTGCCAATGTTATATAGAGGTCAGCTAGGGTTTGCCCTCTCTTTTTTTTAAGCCACAAACCTTTTTTGATAAAATAGCCTCTTGTAAGAAATTATGACCCTCTTAAAGGGTTATTCTTTTAGGGAATGTGTGACGAATAAAGCACAAATACAAGCGTATAGAAAAATGTATATTGATATTGAACTAGGTTACTGTTACAGGTTCTAAAACATATAACATACACAAAACATTTGATAATTATACAAAACAAAAGGGATACTTACACAAATTCTTGGGAAACCTCTCTCAGCTCACAGGCTTCTCCCGAACGCCATCTTGCTCAGCTTTGTTCTGAGTCTCCTGACCCAGGACACTTCTGTTCACTGCGCTCTCCTTTCTCCGAATCTTCTTTCTCTGTCTCTTCTTTCTCCGACTCTCCTTTCTCCCTTACTCAGACTCTTCTTTCTCCCACTCTCCTGACTATTGCAACCCCTAACTAGTCATCCCAGAATTCCTTGTACCTCCCAGAAAGTGGTTCACCCAACCCCTCTTTCCAGAGATTTCCTGTATGACCCAATTATGGAGGAGACAGGTAGTCTATGCAAACATGCACACAGTTATGTTAATATACATCTTCTTTGGTTTCTAAGATAGATTTTTCCAAGCAGCTCGGGGCTTATATTGATATTAATGTAAACAGGTGCGTGATCTGACCACAAGATGTTTCCCACCGAGGAGTTGGAGCACCTCTCCAAGGAGGGACCCATCATTAAAAAATAATCAATCCATGAGTATTACTGGTGCATTGCAGAGAAAAAAAGTATAGTCCCTCTCATCCGGGTGGTACACTCCCCACACATCATATAAACCATGATTAAAAAGACATGTAGAAAAAGCATCTGCCTTAGTTCATATACGAGAGTCATGTCTTCATTTTGTAGTTGACTGTCTGTCTTTTTCCCCAGCAATTACTAAAAGACCTTTAGAGATTTTCTGAACTACTTCCATTGAAAGATTAAAGAATCTCACTGACCCTTCCAAAGGAGTTCCAGAAATATAGATAGATCCATATAGATTCTCAAGCGTATATAGAACATTGTTTATACGGCAAATCAAAATCACCTGTCTACCCTCATGATCAGATTTGTGATGTAAATACACATTTACTTTTTGCTGAAATAATCACTGCGACTCTCGTTTCCAATGGGTTTCTTGAATAAAAGCGTCATCAACCTCCTCTTTAATCCCTTTTAGAAAACTCTGATCACAAGGCATTCAGCGACACCGAACACTCTCCCCAGGATGTGCTGTGACCGCTCCGGAGAGCGGTCACAACCACTACTGAGAGTGATTTTGCCACTCACAAGATGGCGGCGCGTCATTTACAAAAAAATAACTAAGTTGGAAAAGTTCACCAGAGGGTCTCCCGACCCTCTAGAGAACTCTGGCTTCACTTGCAGGTTGACTACAGGTACTCCATTCAACCATGCAAGTCAGTTGAGCCCAGCTTTCTAATTACTATGTGATTAGTAAAATATTAAAAAAAATATGGGGGAAAAAAACATAGTGGGGGGGTGTTTGACATATACCTGGAGCTATAAATGTATACCTGAAGTACAATTTGTGTGAAAAAAATGCAAAAAAAATTACTACCACAAACTTTGGTAAAGGCTGGTGATAGAATATGATGTGTGGAAAGGGTAAAAATACTAGCATTTGAAATACCTTGCGGTGTCTAGTTTTCAAAAATATATGGTTTGATGGGGTAAATTGAATTAGCCGGCTTCAAAGATACCCGAAATAGCACATGGGGCAGAATGACCAGCTTCTGAAAAAAAATGGTTTTGAAATAGCAAAATGCTACTTGTACTTATTGCTCAATAACTTGCAGAAAAAGGCAAAAAAACATAAAAACATTGGGTATTTCTAAACCCCAGATAAATAGTAGAATCTATTTAGCAGTTTTTTTCATTAGCTTTTTTGGATGAGTAAAAGTAATTTTGGGTAAAAGTCATAAAATTGTATTTTGTTTTATAGGAAATTAGATAATATGATTAGATAATATATGTATCTGAAGAAAGCCCTTTTTGTCCTGAAAAAAAAACAACATATAACTGCAAAAGTGTTAAAACAGCCTTGGTCCCAAAGGGTACAAAAAGTAAAGAACAGCCTGGTCCTTAAGGGGTTAATAAAGTGTTGGGGAAAACCTTCACCATTAATAAGTCTATTGAGTTCAAGTTTATCTAGTAGAACAACCTACTCACCTATACATATCCATTTTCCCCAAATCAAAAAATATAAAGTTTAGACGTGATGTGCCAGAGCAAGCAAGTTAAATAATTATGCCGGGTTAAAGATGAGGAAAAAAAACCACATTCCTTCTCTTTTTATATTGTTTTACTATTAGCGTTCATATTTAATACAGTGTTGGGGAAACCTTCACCTTTAATAAGTCTATCGAGTTCAAGTTTATATCTAGTAGAGCATCTAGTCAGGTGTTCAAAGCAAAAATCAATAAGAGTCTCTTAAAAAGACCAACATGTTCTGGTATTAACAATATACCAATATAACATCAGGGGGAGGAATGTATTAAGTACCGTATTTGCTCAATTATAAGACGACCCCCCCAAAATCTGAATATTTATTTATGAAAAAAAGAGCCTGAATATAAGACGACCCTATAGGAAAAAAGTTTTACCAGTAAATGTTAATTCATGTAAACCATGTGAACAATTTTTTTTTAATAAAAGCTATGATTGAGAAAAATGTTTTGTTTTTATTTCCTTTTGTTTTAACCTGCCCCCCCAGTTATGCACATCTGCTCCCAGGCTTGCCACTCTGCCCCAGAAATGCCTTATACCCCCTATATGCCACTGTGCCCCATGATATGCCTGTTAACCCTCTAAATGCCACTGTGCCCCATGATATGCCTTTTAACCCTCTATATGCCACTGTGCCCCATGATATGCCTTTTGACCCCCTATGTGCCACTCTGCCTCCAGAATTGCCTTATACCCCTATATGCTACTCTGGCATTTAGGGGGTTAAAAGGCATATTATGGGGCAGAGTGGCATATAGGGACGTATAAGGCATTTCAGGAGGCAGAGTGGCGTATAGAGGGTTAAAAGTCATTTCTATACCTAAGGCCGGGGAAGGTCTGCGTGATGGACGCAGACAACCCTCGCTGCTATATACTGAATAAGTCTGTGTCTTAGTAGGACAGCCTACTCAAGTATTCACAATTAATTCAAATACATCATCTCAAAATAGTCTAAAAACATGTAAAAAAAAATATTTAAGTCTAGCACTAGTGTGGATGTTTATTGTTATATACCGTATTTGCTCGATTATAAGACGACCCTGATTATAAGACGACCCCCCAAATCTGAATATTAATTTAGGAAAAAAAGAAAAAGCCTGAATATAAGACGACCCTATAGGAAAAAAGTTTTACCAGTAAATGTTAATTCATCTAAACTATTTTTTTTTTATAAAAGCTATGATTGAGAAAAATATTTTGGTTTTATTTCCTTCTATTTTCCAACCTGCCCCCCAGTTATGCACATCTGCCCCAGAAATGCCTTATACCCCCTATATGCCACTGTGCCCCATGATATGCCTTTTAACCCTCTAAATGCCACTGTGCCCCATGATATGCCTTTTAACCCTATATGCCACTGTGCCCCATGATATGCCTTTTGAGCCCCTATGTGCCACTCTGCCTCCAGAAATGCCTTATACCCCTATATGCCACTCTGGCATTTAGAGGGTTAAAAGGCATATTATGGAAGTGGCATATAGGGAAGTTTAAGGCATTCAGGAGGCAGAGTGGCGTATAGAGGGTTAAAAAGGCATTTCTGGAGGCAGAGTGGCATTAAGGGGGTTAAAAGGCATTTCACAGAGCACTCCCCCGCCCCCCCCCCAACTTACCAGTGCTTCTGACTTCCCTGTCATGTAGCCGGGGCAGCGTGTAGATCCCACGCACTTACGCTGCAGCCGGAAGGAGGCGTGCCTAGCAGCGGGGGTTGTCTGCGTCCATCGCGTAGACCTTCCCCGACTGTCAGAGATCAGAGTTCCCCGCACCGGTACCGATCTCTGACAGCCAGGGAAGCTCTGCGCGATGGACGCAGACAACCCCTGCTGCTAGCCACACCTCCTTCCTGCTGCAGTGGAAGTTGTCTACGTGAATCGCGTAGACATCTACACGCTGCCCCAGCTACACACTGGGGACTCAGAAGTACCGGTAAGTGGGGCGGGGGGGACGACAGGAGGATCCAGGTCCCCTGCAGCTGCGGGGGATCTGGATCTTAGTCGTCTCATAGTCAGACCTATTTGAGGTCTGATTATGAGACGACCCCAATTATAAGACGAGGGGTATTTTTCAGAGCATTTGCTCTGAAAAAAACCTCGTTTTATAATCAAGCAAATACGGTATTTTCTACCCGGGCTTATCACCTTCCGAGATTAGGAAGAAAATACATTGATTATATAATACAATTCAAATACCCATCAAAGTAAATATCACCCCCAAGACATGCATTGTTAATAGATGCAGAAATGTAAAAAAAAAAATAATTATATATATATATAACAAAAACAAAATTGAGTATAGTGAATACTTCATCAGATCCCATCCCAGAAGCTTTGCTTTAGCTTGTGCGGGGTCAGGAGAACCCTTATAATTTGTTCTATAAGTTCCATGTATAAAGAATCCTGTTCTCTCGTAAGCAATTGGTGGAATCCAAAAATGTCTCTCAATTGTCTAGTAGTCCAAGAGAGATCAGAGAACAGTTTCAGAGGGGCAACTTTTACCGTTCTCAAAGGATTTGTCTCTTGTTATAATGACATAATGACGTCTCTAGGTATGTTAGATTGAGCTAAAGTAGCAGGTTTGGGAAGTCTATGGACTCTCTCAATAACTGATGGACTTAACCATTTAGGGTCAACATATATTGAAATCATCACCATTAAATAAAAGTCAAGATCAATAACCTCAGGAATGCCACGAATTTTAAGGTTTCGTCTGCGTGAGTTATCTTCCAAATCTGGCAGTTTTAAGTCTTGTTTTAGTAATTCAGACTTCAGAGTCTCATTTTGAATCTGTTATTCTAATGTAACTTCAGATGTAGGGATGTCATTTCTTGCCTTGTGAAAGAATTGTAGATTTAAGCTGAGTCACTTAATCTTTGTAGTCTATAAGGGTTTTGATCTAAGTCAGCTTTAATTTTTAAGTATAAAGAATCAAAGGAGAGGATTTCCCCAAAATAACTGAAGTGTTTATTTTGCTTTTTGGAGAGTAGTAGGCACTTATTGGGGAGGTTTTCTTGATTTATTAGTTTTTAGATTTTTCATTTTTGTCTCCTTTATCTGTCTTGTCTTTTTTAGGCGCCATGTTAGAAAAGATAGCCAATAAATAGTATTATAATTATTATGAATGTAATCTTTTCTTTCCCCTTCGCTCAATAAGCCTCATAAGAAATAGTTTTTAACCATTTAAAAAAATTCAGGGAGTCCCTTAAAATATTAACCACATATAGCGTTGCTTATCCCGCACCCAGAACTCTTAAAAACAAAAGTGATGAGACTTAGAACTTTTAGATCGATATTTCTCGAGACCTTATATAAAGGTGTGCATCGGCAGTACAAACACCCGGAAGGTGCATTAGCAGACAGGTTAATAGATAGAGTTGCACTGAACTCAAGTAAGCAACCAAATGTAAATACGCTGTAACAAACGTATCCTGAGGGCGGCAAACGGTGGACAGCAGAACTTAAACGGGCCCCCACGTAGCTCTGACAAAGCAAGCTTCAGAAGGGACGGTCTCCCCTCTCCACATTGCGGGTGTCCAACACACCCCAAACATGCGTGGCTACGTCATGATGTGACCAGCAGACAGCAGCGCTGTAGTATGTTATTAAATGTAGAAATCAACTGGATATTTAATTTTCTTCTGAACACTTTATAGAACATATTACTAAAGCTGTCGGGCCCTGGAGTTTTATAGTTTTCCAAAACAGAAATGGCTCTATCTATTTCAAAAACGGTAATGGGGGTATTCAGTCTATCTCGTTGTGATTCTGTAATTATCGGAATATCTCTTTTAATCAAGTATTCTTCAATATGATGGACACTGCGGTAAGTTATAAAGTTTTGTATAGTAGTCATTAAACATCTTGCCTATGCTTTTTGGAGTCATACGAATATCATCACCGCCAACTATTTTGGTAATTCTGTTTACAGCTTTCTTTTTCTGTAATTTTTCTGTTAAGCGTTTATCTACTTTGTTACCTTTTGTATAGTATTTAAGTTTAAGCTTTTCTAACTGTGTTGTTGTCTTCTCTGAGTTTCTGGTTTATTAATTGTTGAATTTGATATCTTTCTTTTGTTCTTTCTTGAGTTGGATTAATTTTATTTTCAGAGGACATTTTATCAATCCGAACATACAGTTCTGCTAATTCAAAACCTCTCTCCTTCTTTAGTTTCCTATTCAGCTTGATAAGATGTCCCCTGATTACTGATTTAAATGTGCACCAATTGTGAAAATGATGTATCTGAAGCTTTATTCTCAGACAAAAAAAAACAATCTATAGCTTCATTCAACAAGTCTATATTATGTTGAGATCTTAACAAATAATCATTTCTATTCCAAGTGGATCTTGATCTAAGAGGATAGTCATCTTTAAAAGCAATTAGCATAATGCTATGATCCGACCATGAGTTTTCTAGTATTTTGCAAGATTCTATCTTATAGATGTCATCTACATATGCCCAAATCATGTCTTTTCTAGAATAAGAATGGTGAACTCTTGATAGATGTGTGTAATCTTTTTCATTAGGATGTGTAGTCCTCCAGATGCCATATAGATCATAATTATTAACTCCTTAATGTTTCTTACTCGTAGTATATTGTGGGACAATGGCTCTTTTAACATTTTTCAGTGTTGCTGTTTAGCTGTGATTTTCTTCTCTCATTTCGTGCTCCCACACATTATATATTGTTATTTTCAGGACAAACAGGGCTTTCTTTAGATACCATTAATTTTATCAAATCATCTAATTTTCTATTAAAAAATGATAAAATATGGTGATTTTTTTTGTTACAAAAATTACTTTTTCTTACTTTTTAAACAAAAAAACTTTTACTCAGCTGCAAAAACTAATGAAAAAACCTGCTAAATAGATTCTACTATTTGTCCTGAGTTTAAAAATACCCAATGTTTTTATGTTTTGTTTGGTTTTGCTTTTTTCTGCATGTTATGGGGCAATAAGTACCAGTAGCGTTTTGCTATTTCAAAACCATTTTTTCCCCAAAGCAGGTCATTCTGCCCTGTGTGCTATTTAGGGTATCTTTGAAGCCGGCCAATGAAATTCACCCCATCAAACCATATATTTTTAAAAACTAGACACCCCAAGGTATTTGAAATGCTGGTATTTTAACCCTTTCCATGCACTAATTTTACCACCAGCCTTTGTCATACTTTATGGTAGTAAATTTTTTTTTTAATTTTTTTTCCACACACGTTGTACTTCAGGTATAAATTTACCTCTCCTGGTATATCTCTGTGTCAACACCACAATATGTGTTCAGTAACATCTCCTGAGTGCAGTGATACCCCACATGCATGGGTTAGTTGGGTTATTTGGGAGGTAAAAGGCCACCCTTGTGAGGTGTGTATTATTTGCCATTTAGACATCTGGTCCTACTGCCCCCATGTCCCATATTTGGGACATCTTTGAACCCGGCCAATTCAATTTACCCCATCAAATCATACATTTTTTTAAACTAGACACCCTATGGGCATTTATAATGCCAATATTTACATGATGGCACTTGTGGTTGCTCTTCAGAGCAATCACAAGGCTATCGAGGTAGGGGGGTTGTGTTGCTACATGTCTCGATATTGATGCCGCGATCTTTGGTGGGATTTCTTGCGGGGAGGGCTTTCCTCCCTGGATCCATAATCAGCCTCACGTGGATCACAGGGGTTGACGGAAGCAGAAATCCGTAGGTTCGGCATCAGGGTTTAAGGGGCTGTGCGAACGACTCTATTGGTCGCCTGCAGGGTCCTCCCCTGGCATCAAACTTTTTAACTCCTGACCGGAACCTACGGATTTCTGCTCCCGTTAACCACTGTGATGCTGCGGAGATAACGGAGTGGAAATCCGTAGGTTCACCATCAGGGGTTAACTTGGCCAGCAGAGACCACTGGTCTCCCTGCTATAACAGTTAACGGTCTGTACAAGCGACTTTAGTGGTTGTTCGTGCGGACTTTTGACTGTTGTAGCAGGGAGACCAGTGGTTTCTGCGGGCCAAGTTGCTGGGAAAGGATTTTAAAAGTCTTTACGAGCGACCCTATTGGTTGTCAGCAGGGGCTCGTCTGTCATCAACCAATAAAGTACAGGTGTACTTCATTGGTTGATGGCAGAGGAGGCCCCTGCAGGCGTTGCTCGTATGGACATTAAAGCTCCTGGCGCCAAAGCGTAGTCCGTACTGCGTTAACCCAGTATTAACCAGTCAGCCAGTACATGCTAAAACCTGGGCATGATAGGATTGTGATTGCTGTTAACAATTATATATGTATAAATATATATATTTATATATATATATATATTAATATTGTTATTGATGGTTTTTGTCTAATTTTGGTATGTTACTTTTAATAAAGTATTTTACACTTTTTTTTTGTTTTTTCGGTTTTGGCCAAGTGAATGCTGAATTTTCAGTTTCGGTCCAGAATTTTCATTTCGGTGCATCCCTACGTATAATCACTAAGCCAGTCACTGAAGTGGTAGGCCTACACCACATCAGTGTCTGGCTCAATGTATAGTGATAGGAACGCTGTACCACCGTCGATGTGTGCCTAAGTATATAATGATAACAGTTATCCTGTACCACCGTCAAAGTTTGCCTCAGTATATAAAGATAACAGTTATCCTATACCACTGTTAATGTTTGCCTCAGTATATAGTGATAGATGATATGCTGTACCACCATCAATGTCTGCCTCAGTATATAGTGATAGGTGTTATGCTGTACCCCCGTCAATGTCTGCCTCAGTATATAATAACAGTTATGCTGTACCCCTGTCTATGTTTTAAAGTGTGTGTGTGTGGGGGGGTGCCACATACAGGATCCACCGCAGGTGCCAAATACTCTAGGTACGCCCCTGCGTTGTGTGGCAGTCAGCCCCAATGGCCGTGCCTCAGCTCTTCTTCCCACGTCTTAAAAGGGGTGGGACAAAGAGCTGAGGCACGGTCATTAGGCTCCGGTGGAGTAACTGCCGCACGACGGCCACTTTCAATGTCGCTCGCAGCCGCTTTGGTGGCGCAATGGGGAACTTGACTAGACTTACCCCCCAGGCCTTAGGCTGCCAGCCCTCCCCTGTCTACATATTAAAAAAGGCCTTAGACTTGAGCTGCCATTCACCTTATTTATTAGGACTTGTTTGTTTATTTTTACTTTTAGTTTTAATTCTATGTTTATATTTGTATGTATATTTTCTCTATAGCATGTTGTACTTTAACTTATATACTTAGACGTTGGTTATATTTATACTTTAAACTAAGCATTTCTCAATAAATTATTTAAATTTTTATTTATTTTTCATATCTTGTTATTTAATTGATTTGATTTGGTATGTATTATATAATCCTGGTTATAGCAATTCATTTATTGTTAAATTACTATTATATTAACATTTTTATTAAAAAGTATCTTTCTATAAATGATAAATAATATATACTAATTAATTCCACATAATACTAATTCCACAAAATATATAATTGATATACCTTATTTGCTTGATTATAAGACGACCCTGATTATAAAACGACCACCCAAAATCTGAATATTAATTTAGTAGGGGAAAAAAACTGAATATAAGACAACCCTATAGGGAAAAAGTTTTACTAGTAAATATTAATTAATGTAAACAATTTTTTCATATTTAATAAAACCCCCAAAAAACACTCTCCAAATGTCTGACACGATATAAACCCACCACATGCTTGCACAGTTAGGACATAAAATAAGAAAATACAATAGTGTATATAGTTTTGTTGCAACAGAAAAGACAATGTATATAGTATATGCACTCACAAATGGATAAATAAAAATAGGCTTACCTTATAAAACCAATCAATGTTTTACTTCCACGATATAAGAAATATTACACATATTATGAAATAATACTGGATAATACTTAAATATTGGTCTTGGCCCAAAGGTCCTTATAAGTTTTCATTTATCCACTTGTGAGCACATAAATGATATTCATTGTCTTTTCTGTTACAACAAAACTATCTATTGTATTTTCTTATTTTGTGTTCTAACTGTGAAAGTGCCTGTCAGGCCCCCAGCCCCTCATCATACCCCTTACCGGGGTCTTCGGCTGGACGCCGTGCTCCGTTGCGGGGCGGACTGGGTCCTCGTCCTCCTTCGGTGTCTCCCGTGCCGCCAACCACGCGGCGGATCATTCAGCCCCACGCCGTTGCGGCTGCGCACGGCAATTGCTCCAAGGCGCGCTCCCGCACAATCCCGGCCTCATGCGCCATCTGCTGTCCGCCGCACGGTAGTGCAGGCAAGACAAAAGTAACCTTACTTAACCCCATGGTGGGGATTACTTATGCTCACAGGTGTAGGTGGTAACACCTGTGAGTCAGTGGGAGGAACCTGGCCTGTAGGATATAAAAACCCAGCTCACCCCTGGAGTTAGTTATTGAGCTTCTAGTGCCTTGTGTTCTGCTCTGTGCTATTCCCCATTTATCCTGCCTTTTTTGTATTTGACCTCCTGGTATTTGACTTCAGCTTGTTTCTCGTTATTGCTCCTTTGCTGCCTGCCCTGACCCGGATTTATCACTCGGACTTTGTATTTGGCTTATTCCTTCCATCTGGTGCTACCCTGCTCTACGCTCCCTACCTTTCAGGCCCGGACTGGCCATCGGGCACTGGGCCAGGCCGCGGCAGGGCCAGATTGATTTAGGGGCTGATGGAGCTGCAGCTCCAAGCCCCTACCTTAAAATAGGCCCAGTCAGGACCGGACTGACTGGGCCTCTACGGCCGTCTATAACGCAGGGCAAAAGGGGCACCTTCCCCTTAACCCTGCAGCAGCTGCGACCGGGCCCACCACTCTAGGGGGCCCGTGCAACCCCCACGATTAATTCCGCGGGGGCCCGCTACTTACTGGCTAGCCGAGGATGCCGGGGACGCAGGAATCCAAAAGAATCACGTGACGTACGTGACGTACGTCACATGACCCTGCTGCGCATCTGCTTCCTCCTGTGCAGAAGAACAGGTTGGTCTGCGAGCGCCGAGCGGCACGTACTCTTTAAATCTTCAGTTGTTCAGGTAAGGGGAGGCTGCATGAAGGAGTGTTTGAGATTGAGTGAGTGAATTAATGAGTATCTGTGAAGGAGTGAGTGAATGAATGTTTGTGAATGAGTATATGTAAATGAGTGTCTGAATGAGGGAATTAATGAGTATCAATGTATGAATATCTGAATGAGTGAATGGATTATCTGTGAATTAGTGAGTAAATATTTGTGAATTAATATGTGTGTGTGTGATAGCATGGATGTGTAAGGGGGGCAAAGATATCACAGGCAGGCTGTTTTGGTGGCAAAGATGCCACAGGCAGGCTGTTTTGGTGGCAAAGATGCCCGCCTGTGGCATCTTTGCCACCAAAACAGCCTTGTTTTGGTGGCAAAGATGCCACAGGCGGGCTGTTTTGGGGCCAAAGATGCCGCAGGCGGGCTGTTTTGGGGCCAAAGATGCCGCAGGCGGGCTGTTTTTGGGCCAAAGATGCCACAGGCGGGCTGTTATGGGGCCAAAGACGCCACAGGCGGGCTGTTTTGGGGCCAAAGATGCCACAGGCGGGCTGTTATGGGGCGAAAGATACCACAGGCGGGCTGTTATGGGGCCAAAGATGCCACAGGCGGGCTGTTTTGGGGCCAAAGATGCCACAGGCGGGCTGTTTTGGGGCCAAAGATGCCACAGGCGGGCTGTTTTGGGGCCAAAGATGGCAAGTCCTATTCTTCCAATCTGGGTCCTAGGCAGGTCTGGGTGCCAGGTCTGATTTGATACTAAGGGGGGTGGCTGGCATAAATACACAATGTAGGGCTGGCTGACGGGGCAATACGCAAGGGTGTGGGGGCATTAATTCACAAGCGAGTGCTGGCTGGGGCATCAGTGCATCACATAAATCAATACTAAAGTGGGGCTGCTCTCTTGAGTGCATAAATACACGTGGGGGCTGGCAGCATCAATACACAAGAGAGCCAGCTGCGGCCATCACCTAAATCAAAGGGAAAGCGTCCGTGGAAACCCTCCGGATGCGGGTGTCAGTGTGGCAGAGCCTGTCCTGGTGTTTGTGTTTAGGTGTTGGTGTGGCAGAGCCTGTCCTGATGTGTATTTAGTCATCTGTTTTCTGGCTCTTTACTTTCTGTAGGATTAAATTGAACTATTTAATTTTTACTTATCCAGAGATAAAACGCCCTCCTGAATTTGTCACTTCAGAGGTCAAAACATTCTAGGCCCAGCAAAAGTAAAGGTATTGTGTTATTTACTTTTATTTCAACCTGCGTATCTTATTAAAAAGGATTTGTGGCACTAGATTGTGGCTTCAGGGGTCCCGTGTATGATGACTTTTTTTAGTCACATTGCTCAGCCTAGAGGATTGGCTGAGCGCCGCAATTCAGTTGGCGTGGTCTGAGTTTCTTAGTTTGTGACTGGCTGCGAGAGAGGATCCAGGTCCCCTGCAGTGCTGCGGGGAATTTGGATTTTAGTGCGCAACTTCCACTACTTCACTTCCATCTGCCCCAACAGGGGTTAATATATCAACAGAAGAAAAACAGGGCAAATAAGCACCACTGGGTAAGCTTAGCCTGGAGTATTATCTTTATTTTTTTGCTTATTTGCCCCATGTTTCTTCTGTTGATATATTAACCCCTGGTGGGCAGATATAATTTTTTCGGGATCTATTAATTATGTGCATTCTTTAATTTTTTTTTATTTTTTTTTGATTGCTGTAATATTTGATTTATTGCTTGTATTGTCCATATATTTATATATATATTGATATTGTATTATGTATTATCATCTATTTTTTTTTGTCTATTTATTAAAGCATATATTTTCATACCTATTTTAGCGCTGTCAGTTTTTCCTATATCTGGGGGGCATAAGACATATCTGGGGGTATAAGGCATATCGGGGGTAAAAGGCATATCACGGGACAGAGTGTCATATAGGAGGTATAAGGGATATCAGGGGGCACAGTTGCATCTCTGGCATATAGGAGGGTATAAGGCATTCCTGGGGCAGTGTGGCAAGCTGGGGGCAGATGTGCATAACTGGGGGGCTGGTTGGCAAATAAAAAAAATATAAACAAGAGGCATTTTTCTCATAGTTTTTACATTAACTAATATTTACTAGTAAAACTTTTTTTTAGATCCCACGCACTTACGCTGCAGCCGGAAGGAGGTGTGGCTAGCAGCGGGCGTTGTCTGCGTCCATCGCGCAGACCTTCCCCGGCTGTCAGAGATCAGAGTTCCCCGCGCCGGTGCCAGTGCAGGGAACTGTGATCTCTGACAGCCGGGGAAGGTCTGAGCGATGGACGCAGACAACGCCCGCTGCTAGCCACACCTCCTTCCGGCTGCAGCGTAAGTGCGTGGGATCTACACGCTGCCCCGGCTACATGACAGGGAAGTCAGAAGCACTGGTAAGTTGGGGGGGGCAGGGGAGTGTTAAATGGGGGCATAAGGCATTTCTGGAGGCAGAGTGCTCTGTGAAATGCCTTTTAACCCCCTTAATGCCACTCTGCCTCCTGAATGCCTTAAAAACTTTTTTCCTATAGGGTCGTATTATATTCAGGCTTTTTCTTTTTTTCCTAAATTAATATTCAGATTTGGGGGGTCGTCTTATAATTGAGCAAATACGGTATATATTTATGTAATGCTAATTGATTATAGTGACAAAAGCATGCTGAAATATAACTAATAGACAACAAGAAATGGTATATTATATTTGTCAGAATTTGGTTTATCAATAAATAAATAAATAAATAAATAAAAATGGGCTGCTCAGTCTTAAATGCCCGGGCCTATTTTTTGTCCCAGTCCGGGCCTGCTACCTTTCCAGCTAGCAACCCGACAGTGCCCTTTGGTGGATTTCTGGCTGTAATAAACTGTATGTCTACGAATAGAAGCTCTCTGCTTTTCATTTGGTCCTCATTTGCCCATCCCTTTGCTGCCTGTTAGGTGCATTAATTCTGCCTTCATATATAGCTCCATGTCTTTGGAGCATCTTAACCCTTTGAAGAATTTTGGGAAGGTGTTCATACCTTTCTATGTATCTAGATGTATTAATTATTGTACGTTTATTCATCATTTGTCACTTTATGGTGGTTTTCTTGGCTTGAGTAGGGTTATGCATTATAGTTTCTTTATTTGACGTTTGTGTTTCACTTTTGCAGCATGGTGTATTATTGTTATCATCATATATATTTTTATATTATTACTACTATATATATTCACTTTTGGTATTATATTCACTGGCCACCTCTTATATATTTATTGCACCTCTTTCTCAAAGTTTGTCTAAAGGCTGTCTAGTGCAGCGAACATTTGCTTTTTAAATGGACCCATGTATAAAGTCAATGTAAACCTTGTTTGCACATGCCTACCCAGAATCCCCTGCAGTTGTGACAGCACTGCAAGGTTTTTGAGGATAAACAAGCCTTCTGGCTTGTTGAATTAGTGTAGATTAGTGTTTAACAGTGCTTCTGCTAACCCCTTTATTTTAATGAAACACAATTGCAACATTTACAACACAAGATCACTGTTTATTGAACCACTGCACTCTATATATGGGTCCAACTTCTTGAGGCCACTTGAAAATAATTCCCTCATTGCGTGTGGCATCATCATTGATGAAAATGCTTGGTTTCCAACCATTAGTAACACAGATATATTTTTGGATTTGATTATGCTATGTTTTTGTTCATTTTTTATTTTTTATGTATCCATAACTGCTGAGATACTGGAGTTTCCTCGATACCCCATCCATTCCAGGTCACTGTTTGCAAGGTTTCATTAAGCACATGTATCACCTTTTTTCTTCTTGTATTATTAATATTAAGTGTTGGAATATATATATCTAAACAAAGAAATCAAAGGAAAGCTCCATCTGCTCTTGAAAATGAAAAGGGGGAATCGTGGTTGAACAAGAAAAAGTTCTGCATTTTGGTTACAAAATATTTTCAGTGAATAAGTGGTTAAAATGTATACTTTGAGTATGCACATATGGCAACAAGAGAACAGCACACACATTCATTATTTTCCAAAATGAACCACTTATGTTCACAAATGAAATCTGCATAAGAATGAGAAAATGAACGTGGTCAGTTCATACCAGCACGGATGTGCATTACTTTTTGCATGAAGTAGAAGAAAGGATTTTCTTCACTAAGAGGATGTAAGTTTGGCCATCTTCCACCTTCAGTGGTAAGAAACATAGAAAGTGACGGCAGATAAGAACCAGTAGGCCCATCCAGTCTGCCCAACCTCTGAGTACTTTCCTTTAGTACTTGCCCTTATCCTATACCTAGCTTGGCCTTATGCCTATCCAATGCTTGCTTAAATGACTTTACTGTATTAACATCTATCACTTCTGCTGGAAGGCTATTCCATGCGTCCACTACCCTTTCCGTAAAGTAATATTTTCTGATGTTACCATTAAACCTTTTCCCCTCTAGTTTATGGTTGTGTCCTCTTGTTGTGGTAGTATTTCCCCTTTAAATAAACTACCTTCCTTTACCTTGTTGATTCCCTTTAAGTGTTTAAATGTTTCTATCATATCCCCCCTGTCACGTCTTTTTTCCAGGCTATATAGGTTAAGATCCTTTAACCTGTCCTGGTAAGGTTTATCTTGTAATCCATAAACCATTTTAGTAGCCCTTCTCTGCACTTTCTCCAACATTTCTATATCCTTCTGGAGATACGGTCTCCAGTACTGTACACAATACTCCAAGTGAGGTCTCACCAGTGATCTGTACAATGGCATGAGCACTTCCCTCTTTCTACTGCTAATACCTCTCGCTATACAACCAAGCATTCTGGTAACATTACCTGCTGCTCTACTGCATTGTCTGTCTACCTTTAAATCCTCAGAAATAATTACCCCTAAATCCCTTTCCTCACACGTTGAGGTTAGGACAGTATCAAATATTCTATACTCTGCCCTTGGGTTTTTATGCCCCAGGTGCATTACTTTGCATTTATCCACATTAAATGCCAATTGCCACAGATCTGACCATTTTTCCAGCTTACCTAGATCATTTGCCATTTGGCTTCTTCCTCCAGGAACATCAACCCTGTTGCTAATTTTTGTGTCGTCAGCAAATGAACATACCTTTCCATCAAGACCATCTGCAATATCACTAATAAAAATATTAAAGAGAATTGGTCCAAGTACAGATCCCTGAGGTATCCCACTGGTAACAAGACCTTGCTCTGAATATACGCCATTGACTACAACTCCATTCAACAACATTGGGATCTAAACCCAGAGATTGCAGTTTATTTATAAATCTTCTATGTGGGACAGTGTCAAAGGCCTTACTGAAATCCAGATACTCAATGATACACAAGGGTTAATACATTGGGAGAAATAGGCAGAAGGTGTTATGCGGGACCAAGGACAACACAGGTGATGCACCCACTATGCAGAGACAGTAGTGTAGGACAGCACAAAGGGTTAGGCAGTAAGTGCAAGGCAAATAGGGGGTACAGGGTCAGCGGCAGAGAGAACGCAATCAGGTAATTCCATGGTCGGGGCAGGCAGCACAGGATCAAAGTCGGTAAACAAAGCCAAGGTCGGGACAGGCAGCACAGGATCAAAGTCGGGAAACAAAGCCAAGGTCGGGTACACGTATAAGTCAATCAGGAGCAGGAACGAACAAATGAGCTATAACCCAGATCTACACGTAAGTGACTCTTTGAACGGGCACTGCACTAATGGGACAGGAGGTTTAAGTAAGAATAAGGGCGGGAAAACAAACAATTAACAAATAGTAATGTGTAACCCCAGGTACAGTATATGACATATTATCAGCTATTATAATTAATACTGAAATAAATGAGGATGTTTTCATATTTTAACTATTTTATTATACTTGTTATTATTGTTTGTTTAAACCCTGGTGTGTAGGCTTAAATTAGCTTTTTCGGTATCAGTTACTATGCTCTTTTGTATTCTACATAGGTGTGAACCTACTGCAGACTGCTGCACATGAAATTGGACATTCATTGGGACTAGATCACTCTACAATCCCAGGAGCTCTTATGGCCCCAATTTACAAAGGCTACAACCCAAAGTTTCAGCTTCACCAAGATGATATTGAGGCTATCCAGTCCTTGTATGGAAAACCTCTAACTAAGGTTAACCAGAGCTTACCATCTCTTGAAACGGAAATTAGTTCCAGAGCGAATGCAACTTCTACTATAGGTGAAAAACCCAATAATCAGTTACCAATGAAACAATCCATGGCAAATGTATGTGGTGAAGAGCCAATTGACACATTTGTATCCACCAAGGATGGCTCCATATACCTATTCAAAGGTAAGATTAATGGTGATTTTATGTTTTAGGGGGCAAAGAGACATTAATAAATTGCAGCCTTGTGGTTTGTATGTCAATATAGTTGAATGGATGAGACAATGGTTGAGTGATAGGAGGTAGAAGGTATTTTTTGTACCGTTTTGTCTCCTCTCCTATTAAGTGAACCTCCACCTCTTGTTTTTTGGACAAGAATGGCTTTCTTCAGATACTATTTTTTATCATATATTCCTATAAAAAATAGAATAATAATAAAAAATATGATGACAAATTGAAAAAAAACACCTTTTCTCACTTTTATTTGAAAAAATGTAAAAAAAACTAATGAAAAAACTGCCAAATAGATTCTACAATTTGTCTATGTTTTTATGCTTTTTCTGCAAGTTATTGGGCAATAAGTACAAGTAGAGTTTTGCTATTTCAAAACCATTTTTTTCCAAATCTGTTAATTCTGCCCTATGTGCTATTTCGGGTATCTTTGAAGCCAGGAAATGTAATTTAACCCCATCAAACAATATATTTTTGAAAACTAGACACCCCAAGGTATTTCAAATTCTGGTATTTTAACCCTTTCCGTGCACTTATTCTACTACCCTTTGTCAAACTTTGTGGAAGTAATTTATATTGTGTTTCTTTAACACACAAATTGTACCTCGGGTATGGATGTACAGCTCCTGGTATATGTCACTAATAAACAATTCTGGCTAGGCCACTCTAGGACCTTAACCCCTTAAGGACCAGGCTGTGTTTTACCTTTTGTACCATTGGGACCGAGGCTGTTTTAACACTTTTGCGGTGTTCGTGTTTAGATGTAATTTTCTCTTCACTCATTTAGTGAACCCACACAAATTATATGTTGTTTTTTTCAGGACAATTATTCTTATTCTTTCTCTAACTGTTAAAATAAACCTACCATTAAAATTATAGACTGACTATGTCTTTGTCAGTGGGCAAACGTACAAAATCAGCAGGGATGAAATAATTTTTTCCTTTACTGTATATGTTACTGTCAAACAACACCCTAATAAGTGTTCAGCAACATCTCTTGAGTACAGTGATACCACCCACGCATGGGTTTGAACCTGGCTACTCCAATTTATCCCATTAGACCATTCATTTTTTTTAAAGTAGACACCCCTTGGGTTTTTGAAATGCTAGTATTTTAACTAATTTTAGCACTTGCTCATAATAAACTTTTTTCCATTTTTTTTAAAAAATATTTTACTTATCATATTGTGATTAGAAAGCTAGGCTCCATTGACTTGCATGATTGAATGCAGTACCTATTCTCAGAGTTCTCAAGAAGGTCTGGAGAGACCGTCTTGGAAACTTTGGAAACATTTTCATTTATTTTAAAGGATGCTCCACCATCTTGCGAATGGCAACATTTTTCACAGTGGCAGTTGTGACTGTTCTCCAGAGCGTTTTGCAAATCTGCTTCCTCAGGTTATTAATTTTTTTTTCTTACATATTACATTATATTTGTTTACTTTTTGTTTTTCTCCTGTACTTCATTGGTTGATGGCAGACGAGCCCCCTGCTGGCGACCAATAGAGTTGCTCGTACAGACTTTTGAAATCCTGGTGCCACAACTTGGAGTGGAAATCCGTAGGTTCGCTGTCAGGAGTTAAGGGGCCGTGCGAGTGAGCCTATTGGTCGCCTGCAGCGGCCTCCTCTGGCATCAACCAATTGGCCTCTGCAGGCGACCAATAGAGTTGTTTGCGTGGCCCTTTAACTCCTGACGGCGAACCTACGATGCTGCGTAGATAAGGTAGGCTAGATGCCATGGTGCATTTTCCTGCTGGAAGTAGCCAGCAGAAGATTGGTACACTGTGGTCATAACAGGATGGACATGGTCAGCAACAATACTCAGGTAGGCTGTCGCGTTTAAACGATGCTCAGTTGCCCAAAGTGTGCTAAGAATATCTCCTCCACACCATTATACCACCCCCACCAGCCTGAACCATTGATACAAGGCAGGATGGATCCATGCTTCCATGTTGTTTACGCCAAAGTCTGACCCTGCCATCTGAATGTCTCAGCTGGAATCGAGACTCATCAGACCAGGCAATGTTCTTCCAGTCTTCCATTGTTCAGTTTTGGTGAGCCTGTGTGAATTGTAGCCTCTGTTTCCTGTTCATAGGAGTGACAACCTGTGTGGTCTTCTGCTGCTGTAATCCATTTGCATACCTTGGTTGTAACAAGTGGTTATTTGAGTTACTGTCGCTTTTCTGTCACCGTGAACTAGTCTGCCCATTCTCCTCTGACCTCTGACATCTGACATCAGCAATGCATTTTCGTCCACACAACTGCAGCTTACTGGATATTTTCTCTTTTTCGGCCCTACGTAAACCCTAAAGATGGTTGTGCATGAAAATCCCAGTAGATCAGCAGTTTCTGAAATACTCACACCAGCCTGTCTGGGGTCAACAAAGATGCCAGGTTCAAAGTCATTTAACCTCTTTAATGACCTTTGCCGGTTCAGGACCGTCACGGAAAAACGGTCACTTAACGACCTTTGACGGTCCGTCAAAAAATTAAATAAGCTTAGAAAGTGATCAACGGTCACTTTCTACGCTTAAACGGCGTTGCTGTAATGCCTTGATGTCGAGGCATTTAGTAACGCCGAGATCGGCATCAGGGGCCATGTCTGGCCCCTCCCCGGGGCATCAACATCCGCCATACATTACGGATGCCTGTTTTAAAAGAGTTTAGGAGGCGATCAACGATCACCTCCTAAACTTCAATGGTGTCGATGAAAAAAAAAAAATATATATATGGAAAAAAAATGCTAAAAAAAAAATGTGCTAACATTTTAAAATAATTATGCAGTGATGTCACCAGAGGAACCATCCAGTACTAGCAAAATGTGTAAAAAATAAATAAATAAATAAAAATAAAATAAAGTTTATTATTTTGAGCAAGTGCTAAAATTTCTAAAAAAAATCTCAACATAGAAAGAGTTCAAATAAAAGCATTTCAAATAACCAAGGGGTGTCTAATTTAATAAAAAATGGTTTGATGGAGTAAATTGGAGTGGCCAGGCTCAAAGATAGGGCATAGGTACAGACTGACCAAAATAGAGAAAAAAAGCGCACTTCCCAAATGTGGGATTTTAAATCTCAAACAACCTGACAAACCCATGCATGTGGGGTATCACTGCACTCGGGAGATGTTGCAGAACACACATTAGGGGGTTGTTTGATAGTGACAACCCCCTAGGAGCTATGAATTCATTCCTGAAGTACAATTTGTGTGGAAAAAAATACAAAATTAAATTTTGGGAAAGGCACGTGGTAGAATCTCATGCATAAAGGGGTTAAAATACCAGCATTTGAAATACTTTGTGGTTGTTACTTACCTGCCCCTGGCTCCCACGTTGCCGCCACGGAGGAGAGGGAGACCCCCCTCCAACGCACGACCACCGGAGCCGCCACGGAGGAGAGGGAGACCCCCCTCCAACGCACGACCCCCGGAGCCGCCACGCAGGAGAAGGAGACCCCCCTCCAATGCACGGACACCGGAGCCGCCACGGAGGAGAGGGAGACCCCCCTCCAACGCACGGACACCGGAGCCGCCACGGAGGAGAGGGAGACCCCCTTCCAACGCACGGACACCGGAGCCGCCACGGAGGAGAGGGAGACCCCCCTCCAACGCACGGCTACCACCGCTGCAGCCTCCTCGCAGGAGAGGGAGGCCGCCCTCCAACGCGGTGTCGCTTCCGCCGTCATCTGCAGGATTGCCGCGCAGGAGAGGCAGACCTCCTGGAACACGGCGTCTGGTTTCGGAACTCCCAAACTGGAGGCATTTATGAGGGGAGATTGCGCCACACTCATCATGGTGGCGATTCCCGGACATTGGAACTGACGTCATGAGGTTTGGCGGGAGATTTGAACTTCCTCTGCGGTTCCTATTTAAACCTCCTCAGTTCTGTCTGACTTTGCCTTCTGTTGGTTGTCTATGCCTTGTGCTAGTACCCAGATAGCGTTTTCTGATTCCGTATTCCTGTGTATGATCCCGGCTTGTCTGACTTCGTTGATTTCCTGATTCCTGACCTCGGCTACGTTTACGTTTATCCTATTTTCCTGAATCCTGACCTCGGCTCCGTTATATGACCATCCTGCTCTCCGGAAACCTGACCTCGGCTTGTTTGACCTGTTCTGTCCTGGAGTCCTACCTGACCACGGTGTCTCCTAAACTACTTGTACGTGACAGTGGTGTCTAGTTTTCAAAAATATATGGTTTGATGGGGTAAATTGAAGTAGTCGGCTTCAAAGATGTTCCAAAGAGGAGATAGAGGCAGAATGACCAAATGACTACCAGAATTACGCATGTCCCAAAAGAAGCCTTTTACCAGCCAAACAATCTGACAAACCTATACATGTGGGGTATCACCACACTCAGGAGATGTTGCTGAACACATATTGGAGTTTTGTTTGACAGTGACATATACCAGGACCTTTATATTTATAACTAAATTACAATTCGTGTGAAAAAAAAAAAAAATTACTATTACAAAGTTTGACAAAGTGTGGTTGTATAATTAGTGCATGGAAAGGGTTAAAATACCAGCATTTGAAATACCCTGGGGTGTCTAGTTTTCAAAAATATATGGTTTGATGGGGATTCATTGAGTTAACCGGCTTCAAAGATGTTCCAAAAAGGAGATGGAGGCAGAATGACCAGATTTGGAAAAAAAGGTTTGGAAATCATAAAACGCTACTTGTACTTATTGCCCAATAACTTACAAAAGACAGCAAAAAAACATAAAAACATTGGGTATTTCTAAACTCAGGACAAATAGTAGAATCTATTTAGCTAGTTTTTTTACTTCCTTTTGTAGGTGAGTAAAAGATTTTTCAAAGAAAAGTCATAAAAGGTTTTTTTTTCAAATTTTCACCATGTTTTATTTTTTTTTTTTTTATAGTAAATAAGATGATATGATCAAAACATATGGTATCTGAAGAAAGCCCATCTTGCCCTGAAAAAAACAATATATAACGTGTGGGTACACTAAATGGGTGATGAGAAAATTACAGCTGAACACAAGCACCACAAAAGTGTTAAAACAGCCTCGGTCCCACAGGGTACAAAAAGAAAAAATGAGCCCGGTCCTTAAGGGGTTAAATCCCCTTTCTTCCCCATTCTGATGCTCGGTGTGAACTTCAGCAAATTGTCTTGACCACGTTTACATGCCTAAATGCATTGAGTTGCTGCCATGTGATTGGCTGATTAGCTATTTGTGTCAACAAACAATTGAACAGGTGTACCTAATAAAGTGGCCAGTGAGTGTATAAAGTGAGGGAGCTATATATATGTATTCAATGA
Organism: Spea hammondii; assembly: GCA_029215755.1. NCBI lineage: Eukaryota > Metazoa > Chordata > Amphibia > Anura > Pelobatidae > Spea > Spea hammondii. The sequence continues at coordinate 15,680,731 of JARDYJ010000012.1, forward strand.
TATGTATGAAAAACTGATAAAAACCACCACATAGACGGCCACATAGACATCAGCGGTTTCTGGTAAGCCAGACAGACCCTGTACTAATGTCATTTAAACTTGTCAATAGCTGGAGTTACAGACTGATGAAGAAGTGTGACATTTAGCTTAGCTGAGATTGATGCTCATTGTTATACAACAATACTACAAGTTAGTTAATAAAGTAATAGTTTATTTTAGTGCAAAAGATTTACTGGTGTGGGGTAGATTGGAGAAGCTGTATCATACTGCTGTAGTGTATGTATATAATTGATATATACCACTTACAGGGACTACATCCAACATATTTTAGTGCAACACTTCTAGTTTTTGGCCAACACAAAATAATGTATGTAACGAAATGAGGCTTTTACCTGTTCTTTCTTAAAATGGATTATAGTTGTTTATTAAATACTGTTCTGTTCCTGAGTGGAGTTTACTTGATCGAGACAGTTGCTCATTTACAGTACTCCTCCATGTGAGTCAATCAATCATAAGTAGAAAATCCTCTTTATTATCTAAAATATAAATAAAACCAATGGTGCAGTATCCACAATCCCATAAAGTGTATTGCAAAAATGAGCCCGAAATCTACAAGGAGTCCCTCTGCTGCATATGGCGACGTCCTGGTTCAGCCAGCGAAGTCCTGAAGAAGAAGGTGCCAAAAAACAACGCGTTTCGCTGTCTTGAAGACAGCTTCTTCAGGTGCATTTTGTATCTAAGTGCAATACAGTAAGTCACTTTATGTGATTGTGGATACTGCGTCATTGGTTTTATTTATATTTTAGATAATAAAGAGGATTTTCTACTTATGATTGAGTCACCTGTGTGTATGCTACACCAAAGAAGACGGGTTTTTTTTACCAATCGGACTGAAATTTATGTCCACTAAAAGGCCTGATTATCATCCACTGTTACGGTCAGGTATACGAGGTGGATCCAACAATGCAGGTAAGCACAGCTAAAGAAAGTCCAGTACACAGTCCGAGGTCGAGGGCAACAGCAGGCAGCAAGGTCAAAAACAATCCGAGGTCAGGGTAGGTAGATCAGGTGCAAAAAACGGTAAACAGGTCCGGGTTCGTAGGCAGGCAGAGAAGAATCGTGGTCGTTTAAACAGGCAAAAGGTCGGTACACAAGGCAGAGATAAAGCAGAACGAGAAATAGCACACCCAAAGCTAAATAACGCTTAGAACGGGCAAAGACAAGGCAAACAAATGAGGTTTAAATAGAAAAGGAGACACTCACGTCATCGGCCGTAGCGTGCGTCGCGCCCGAAATTGATATCAGGTGCGTTGGCTGGTAACACCACTAGATGGCGCATCTCCGCCGTGTTCCCGGCGTGTGTTGAGGACGCGGCGACGCGTCTGCAGCGTGAGCGGGCGTGCGTGCCTGAGGAGGCAGGACCGCAAGCCTCCCGAGTCACAGCGGCGGTGGCAGAGGCGGAACTGCGGCAACGACGCGCGAGAGGACTGGAGGTGGAGCCACCGACGTCAGGGGAACCAGCGTGAGTGGCCGAGGTAAGAGCCGCAGCAGCGCGCGTTACCCGGCGGTGACGCGCGTGTGGAAGGAGGTGGGGCTGCCGGCGCCCGGCGAGCCGGAGAGGGAGCCGCGGCAGCGCGCGTGACAGTACCCCCCCTCCAGGAGCGCGACGGAGCAGGACGAAGAGGACAAAGTGCATGAAAACGAGCGACGCAACGGGGAGCGTGAACGAAGCGAGCAGGCACCCACGTCCGCTCTTCAGGACCGTAACCCTTCCAGGAAACAAGGTACTGGAGTCCATTCCGTACCCGACAGGAATCGCGGATTCGATCGACGACATACTCGTCATGGCCCTGGACGACAAGCGGAGCGGGAGGCCGGAAAGGAACGGAGTGCTGGTTGGAGACGTAAGGCTTGAGCAGGGAGATGTGAAAGGACCGGGGAATCCGCAAGGTAGGCGGGAGGTCAAGGAACACGGACACGTCGTTAAGACATTTACGGATGCGAAAAGGCCCATGAAACGGGGACCCAAGGACCTGGACGGTTGGCGCAAGCGGATGTTGCGAGTCGACAACCACACCCTGTCACCCACTTTGTAATCCGGGGGGACGATCGTTTGGCGTTAGCAGCCCACTTACAGCGATGCTGGGCACTGCAGAGAACGTCACGAAGAGGACTCCAATGTTTCCGCATGTCAGCCACTCGACTGCCGGCACAGCAGAGGAGGAACGAGAAGACGGAGGAGGCAGGATTACCGGGTGGTAACCCAGCGCAGCAAAGAACGGGGTACTGCCGATGGACTCGTGCAGGGACCCGTTGTACGTCATCTCGGCGAGCGGGAGGAGAGATGCCCAGTTGTCTTGACGTACGTTACATCCTCAGGTATTGCTTGAGGGTTTGGTTCGTTCTTTCCATTTGTCCATTGGTCTGCGGGTGGTAGGCAGACGACAAGTGGAGTTGTATGCCGGGTTTACGGCAAAGGTGTTTCCAATAGCTGGATATGAACTGCGTGCCTCGGTCAGATACCATGTGGAGAGGAAGGCCGTGATGGCGGACGACGTCTTTGATGAAGATATCGGCCAGCTGCATAGAGGAAGGCAGGCGCGGCAAAGCGATAAAGTGGGCCTGCTTGGAGAAGCGATCAACAACCACCAGGATGGTGGTGTTCCCTTGGGACCTAGGTAGATCCACGACAAAGTCCAGAGAGACGTGTGTCCAGGGAGCCGTGGGAACGGGAAGTGGATGCAGGAGACCTTGCGGACGCATCTGAGGGGACTTTTGACGTGCACATGTATGACAGGCAGCGAGGTAGGACCGGATATCCCTGGCCAAGGACGGCCACCAGAAGGAACGACGGATGAGGAACATCGTCTTCCGGAAGCCAGAGTGACCCGCCAGAATGGAATCGTGACCCCAACGAAGGACATCCGTGCGATACTTGGGAGGCACATGGAGACGACCAGTAGATGACGCCACTCCTCGAACGCCATTTTGATGGCCCGGAGCTCACGGTTACCGACGTCATAGTTCTGTTCGGCTGCGGAAAAGCGCTTGGAGAATAAGGCACAGGGATGGTATTTCGTGGTTTGTTCTTTGCGTTGTCACAATATAGCCCCGGCACCAGTTTCAGAGGCATCGACCTCCAGGAGTTATTGTTTTGTTGGATCTGGGCGTAGAAGTACGGGAGCCGAGACGAAGGCTTGTTTCAGGTTGTCAAACGCCTTTCTGGCTTCCTGGGTCCATAGGGTAGGATCAACCCCCTTCATTCTTTGGATGAAGCGCTGGTAGTAATTGGCAAAGCCAAGGAACCGTTGGATGGCTTTGAGTGTTTGAGGGAGAGGCCATGCTGTTATGGCCTCGAGTTTAGCCGGATCCATATGGAGACCGTCGGAAGAGACGATATAGCCAAGGAAGGGCAGACGGGTTTTTTCGAAGGCGCATTTCTCGGCCTTGGCGTACAGACCGTTCTCTCGTAGTCTCTGTAAAATGGCCCTCAGATGGTGTCGATGGGATTCAAGCGTAGGAGAATACACGAGGATGTAATCTAAGTACACGATGACGTGGGACAGGAGCATATCCCTGAAAACATCATTGACGAAGGCCTGAAAAATTGCAGGGGCGTTACATAACCCGAAGGGCATAACGTTGTACTCGTAATGCCCAAATCTGGTGTTGAACGCCGTCTTCCATTCATCCCCGGACTTGACACGGATCAAATTGTACGCACCCCTGAGATCCAACTTGGTAAAAACCTTCGCTCCTTTCCGGAGGTCATAGATCTCCGTGATGAGGGGAAGCGGGTAGCAATTCTTTATAGTGATGCGATTCAATCCCATGTAGTCGATGCATGGCCGCAATGAGCCTTCCTTTTTAGCCACGAAGAAAAAACCGGCACCAGCAGGGGATGAGGACGGACGAATAAAGCCTTTTTCCAGGCTTTCTTTGATGTATTGTTCCAAAGCCTTGTTCTCGGGTTCGGACAGCAGATAGGTGCGCCCCGTGGTGGATCGGAGCCCGGCAACAGGTTGATGGCGCAATCGTAGGCCCGATGTGGAGGTAGCTTCTCCGCGTCTTTTTGGAGAACACATCCAAATAGTCCCAGTAGTGTCTAGGGACGAGAGACCTGGGGTCAGTAGGAGCGATCTCGAGGATGAGGTTGAGGCGTCGACAGGGGACGATACAGTGCTTGTGACACTGGTGGCTCCACGATAGGATCTTGCCTTTTTGCCTGTCTATGATCGGGTTGTGGTGACGGAACCACGGATATCCCAGGAAAGAGAGGCATGAGGTGACTTGATCAATTCAAACGTGAGCCGTTTCTGGTGAGTTACCCCTACTAGTAGGGTCGGTGGTTCGGTTTCTTGGGTGACGATCCCTGTTCCCAAAAGAGAGCCGTCGACAGAAGCCACCAGAGAGGGTGCTTCCTTGGTGCGGAGTGGTATGTGATGTGCCAGTGCCCATTGCTGGTCCATGAAAACGCCAGCAGCTCCGGAATCGAGGAAGGCCCGAGTGGCCACAGAGTGGTTCTCCCAACGGAGTATTATGGTACTGTCATGCGTGTATTGGGAGGAATAGGGAAACGGCATACGCTTAGGGAGCTTCCTCCTGTGGTCCCTAAGCGTTCTCTTTTACCGGCCTGATGGGACAGGTAGGCAACAGATGATCGGCTTGACCACAATAGAGACAGAGTCCTTGTGTTTTTCTGTATCTTTTCTCGGCCTCGGAGAGTCTACGGACGGTCCCTATTTCCATGGGCTCCCAACCCAACCGGGTCTGCATCCAGTTCAGTCGGGGAGCACAGCTCCGTCGCTCCTAGAGTTGTGGATGCAGGGGGCTGGCAAAGGGCACCTGTCCCACTAACCAGTCCTGGGGTGCACTTAGAGACTGGGGAGTTCGGGTCCCAGACGAGGACAACAGTCCCACTCGCCAGGGCAGGGAGACAGAGTCCATAATCTGCGGGTAGCAGGCTTGCTTTCAGTCCTCTCCAGGGGCCCCAGTGATGGACAGTTCCGTCACACACTCCATCACATATCGCCTTTTTCTGGGGGAGACTGACGTCTGATAAGACCCCACACGGTTTGACTCTCAGCCACTGGGGAGAAAACAGAGTGGCTGGGGTCCCTTCCATATGGGGTTCTGGGCTGACTGCTCGGCACCTCTGGGGACTGCAGGTGGCGACCGTAGTCCAATCAACCTGCATGGTACAAATGTTTGTATGATCCTCGGCGAGGGGAGGAAAGCCACATGCATCCCCTCCTGTATACTCCATCTGCTGGGGAGAGATGTCGATCTGCCTCTCTCCCATTGCCAACATTTCTGCTGGGGATACAGGATCCATAGAAATCACTGCCTCTGGGCAACATTGGGGGGGTAAAGCCAATGGAGCTGGGGTCACAGAGGGGAGCGGGCAGAGGCCAGCGGCACTCTGCCCCGAGGGCAGCGCTTCAGCTGCATTTGTAAAATCCAGGGGCACCACCAACTCTGTGGCTGCCTGACCAGACCCTCCTTAGTTACTGCGGTCAGGCTTGGGAACAAGTGGAAGGGGTGGGCAGAGGCCAGCAGCGCTCTGCCTCGAAGCCAGCAGTTCAGCTGGGGGATCTGGTTGGGACATGCAGGGGGGGTCTTGGTCAGTTTCTGGGCTATATTGCGGGGAATAGGGCAAAGTGTCTGGGGTGAGGGAAGGGAGTGGGCAGAGGCCAGTTGCGCTCTGCTCGGATGTTTGTGCTTCTGGTGGGGGCACAATACTCACAGGATCCACTGGGGCATACTGCTGAGCACGGTCAAAGAGTTCTCGGTAAGCCTGCTCCAGGAACCGTTCTTGGTAAACCAAATAATCGAAATCAGCCCACAAGTCGGGCAGGTAACAGGGCACATCTGCGAGAATCCCTTCCCTGAACTCCCGGATCTCCTCGCACTGATATTTCGATGGGCTCCCAAATTCTCGGTCCTCTTGAAGGCTTTCCATTATCAATCCCGGGCCGCCAAAGTCGTCGCCCTCTGGCATGTAGTCATCCTTCCGCTCTGGACACCACTGCACGGCCTGCCAATACAGGGCCCGGTATCCACAATCCACAGTCATTTCAAGTGGAAACAACTTCTCCAACTCAGCCACCAAGTCCTCTTGAGGCTGCTCTCCCAGGTACTGCATTCGCCAATCTAGTTGTAGCACGTACCATTCCTTGGAGGATGGGAGGACTATTCCCCGGACACCCTGGTCCACTCTGAGAGCCTCCATCCAGGCATTTATGTAACTTGCGACTCTGCTGTGCACCAACACGTCCTGTAGTGCTGGAACCATCTTTGGCTTGCTGCTCCGTTGGGACATTTGCAAGGAGGTTCCCACCGCTGCCGTCAATGTAACGGGTTCACCAAGAGAGCTGTAGTAACTCCCAGAGATCACCCACATGTATCCTCCTCTTGTCCTCGGAATCACTTCCAGCACCAGCCAGCATGCGCACCGTGGAACCCTGCTATGTGTACCCAATAAGTAGACACACAACTACCTTGAATGCAGTTCAGCAGGAATGAACAGTTTATTGTTGTAAAACATAGACTGATATAGCCACAGACCTTCATTAACATAAATCAACATTGATAACTTATTTTATGTTATCAGCCAATAAAAAGGTATTTTTTGTTTTCTGAACAAACACAGACATGTATTTGTATTGCCCTTAAATATATACATGTCTCCCTTGTCCATATTAAAGTTTATAAAAAGCAAACAGATTAGATTGGACCTATTACTCATAATACACATTAACAATATTTTGCATAGAACATTGTGAAGAATTGCTAAGTGATGCTATCCCACAAATTGCTTTCCTCCCTGTGAATTTTAAATGCGTAATGTGTACAGGAATAAGGTGGGTACTTTGGTTGTATGTTTTGTATGTTTTGCCAACTCTTGCAACATTGCTTCTGAAAACTCACCTCAACTGCTCTCTGGCAAATTGATACACATACATATTGCAATATTTAACTTGTGTCTGAAACAGAAAGTTGGAAATTAAAAAAACAAAAAATCCCTTAAACAAAACAAGTATATTTTTTAATTTTTAGACTGATTTTATAGCAATTATATATTTGTACAGGTGAATATTTCTGGGAGCTTAGTCACGGTAAACTTCCCCTGATTCCTAAGAAGAGAAACCCCAAGTTGATTTCTTCAAAGTGGAAAGAACTTCCATCTTCCATTGACGCAGCTATTAGAATGCAAAACCCAACTGCAAGCCAAGATGGGAAGATATTCTTCTTTAAGGTATAGTTTATCTAGAAATGCTAGTTGACCATGGAGCTTCTAAGCAGGTGGAATATATTGTGATGAAATTTGTGTCATTATCCATAAACATTCTCCATAAGCATAAATATCTAAAGTATTACTTAAATGTATCTACTGATATTGTAGACACCATCCTTGTAGTGCTACCACCAATCTTAGAAATACATAAAGCATAATTTTTTAATGAAAATAGATAAAAAAAGCAAATTATACTAATATAGAAAACAAATCATATTTTCACAATCCTGCTTAAATTTTCTCCTATACTGTAAGTGCCGCAGCTAAACAATGACCCAACTTAGGTTCGGCAACATCTCCTGATTACAGTCATACCCAGCATTCATATTTGTTTCAGAGGGCCACATGTATACTAGGATATTTAATGTTAATGAAAAAAAAAATATATATATATAGTTTAGTTGATCTTGCCCTATGATCTAGACCCCCTGCTCTTGAAACTCTTCCTAAGTCAGTAATGAAGCTTTTTGGCAGTGAGTATACCACATGGGAAGATTATCAGAATTGGGGTTATTTAGTTTGGAAAAAAGACGGCTTAGGGGGGACTTAATAACTATGTATAAATATATAAGGGGACAGTACAGAGATCACTCCCAGGACCTATTTATACCCAGGACTGTATCTATAACAAGGGGACATCCTCTACGGCTGGAGGAAAGAAGGTTTCTACACCAGCACAGACGGGGGTTCTTTACAGTAAGAGCGGTGAGATTATGGAACTCTCTGCCAGAGGAAGTGGTGATGGTAAACTCAATAAAAGAGTTCAAAAGGCGCCTGGACGTGTTTCTTGAAAGCAATAATATTACAAGTTATCGATATTAGACAGAATAGGGACAGAACGTTGATCCAGGGATTTATTCTGATTGCCATATTTGGAGTCGGGAAGGAATTTTCCCCCTGGTATGGGGCAATTGGCATCTGCTTCATAAGGGTTTTTTGCCTTCCTCTGGATCAACACAGTAGGGACACAATATGTATATAGGTTGAACTTGATGGACTTTGGTCTTTTTTCAACCTTATGAACTATGTTACTATGTTACTATGTTACTATGGGTGTAGGCAAACAAAGGACCTGGCAGACAGAGAAACAAACAAATGCATTTGAGGAGAGGGTTCTTCAGACTCCCATGCATTTGCAAAAGGCGATGTGCATATGATGGCTAGAGTGTCCCTTTAACATGCTAGAGGCAAGAAATCCCTTTACATATTATAGGCTGCTACTTTTGATTATTAAACTCTCCACCAAATGTGGAGGATGTGCATGACGTAGGACGTACGTACGCGTCATTCTCTGGAGCCCTGCCTCTGTTTGTTGCTCGATGACAACACTACCTCCGGATGCTTGTCCTCGGTATTGACCGTGCTGCTGCTGGTGTTGTTGTTGTTGAGGGTGGGGGGAGTGTCGGAGAATTTCCGAGTACTTCTATACCTTGGGGTTCCAAATTTATATAGATATCTTTATTGAGCGGCTCAAGATAAATCAGACACAGCCAGGCATGTATGTATAATAAGATCTCTGTTTATTACGGCACATTATGGTTGTATTTATATGCTTATCACAAAGACCAGAAATAACGCCCTATTCTAATCCAATCATTTCACATAAAATAACAGTATGCCCATATTTATCAAATGTAAGGGAGAAGAAGGTGGGCAACTGATACTTGCTGATGCTTCCAAAATAACCTTGCACCTGGTTTCAGCCGAAACCGGTTTTATCTGGAACACCATGGTCCTGCAGATTTGGGAGAACCATGTGCTTGAGCATGTGTTTAAAAATGGCTCCAAAGAACGGACCAGAGATTGGGGTAAGGAGTGGAGAAAGGAAAAAAAAAAGAAAATTGGAATTCAAGGAGCTAAACAAAGATACTCAACCACCAGAGATCTTAGAGGTGGAATTAGAAGCTACAGGTAATGATGCAGATACAAACTTGGACTATTCAAAAGATTCTCTCTAGGTGAAGAGTCACAAGAATGCTCTACAAAATTGGCAAAGTTAAAGTGAATATAAACTTAATCCACGAAAAATTGGAGGGTTTGACAAATAGGGTCCTGGGGATGGAGCACAATTTAGCCCATCTTGAAACCTGTTACAAGACATTGGAACATGACTTTACCTATGTGCCTATAAGCTCAACGATCTCCAACTAAAGATGGATGATATGGAAAATAGACAAAGGAGAAATAATTAGGCTAATAGGTATCCAAGAAAGGTCTGAAGGTAACAAGGTAGAGGAATGTTGTTGAAAGATTGTTGCAGTCCTCTCTTGGCCTAAATTTGCCGAGTGCACGCATCGGGGATTATAATAATGGTGGGAGCGCTAATGAGGTTGGGATTCCTCTTGAGACTAGTAGTGTATATAAAAATGGCAGGGATTTTATTAAATATACAATATATATATATATATATATATATATATATAATATTTATATAAAATGTAATAAACATAAAATATGTAAAATTTTACATAATTGGTTGTACATATAAATATCAGATACGGCTTCTTCAGAGGTATGAAACAATTGTAAATAGATAAATCCTGCCAAAACAAATGGAATAAAATCACTTTGTGGTTTAAAAGAAAGACAGAGTTGGTTCTAAAATTGAACCAAAACATCTGCTTTTTTTATATTTTAAACAGTAATAATGGATCAAATTTAATAACAATAATGGTGGTCTGTCTTTTCTTAATTAAGTAAATAAATACAAAATTTGCAATACATACATATGAACAGCTTTTTTGGTTACATTCAATGTATGTAGGAGACATTGTGTCAGAGGAAGAGATACAAACAAACAACCCCATATGTGAGTGCAACTCCCTTATTTTAAATCCTCACAGTGTTATCTTTTTATTACTACCTAAGCGATATGGTTTACAATAGATATAACTCTTTAAATGTTAGTTAATAGTGTGATCTTTCTACTATATCGTGGCTCAGTTGTCAGAGGTTGTCACTTTCCTCTCTTTGAGAAAGCTATCTTACTAAAGGAGTATGACCTGGACACTGTAATCCATACCTCAACAAATTCTTTTCGTTTTCAAACTACACAGATAACTTTTTTAAAGTTTGGTCTAAAGGGCAGCACCTTTTTAACATTGCCCAACCATCTTATTTTATCCCAATTTGGGGAAATACGAATCTGAAAGATTATTTCTTAGTACTGATGCAGTCAGCTTCTGGAAAACACGGGATGTCCAATATATGGGAGATATTATAAGAGAATGTAAGATCTTTTGTCTCAAATAAATTTTACATAAAGATTTGCAAGGGGGACTGACAAAATTTAGATATCTTCAGCTTCAAAATATCATAAAGGCACAATGGAAAGATAATATAGTATGTGCAACAAACTTGGAATGTTTGTTGCAATCAACAGCGGCTAAGAGGCTTATGGCTAAAATATATGCTGAGATACCAAATATGAGGGGGCTAGAGAAACTCAAATGCCACTTGAAATAAGTGGATTGGTGATGTCGGTGAAATTACCAATTTAGAATGGGCTATGGTGTTGAGTATGATGCAGAAAGTCTTCGTCTCTGAATCTCATAGACTGACTCAATTTTATGTAATTCATAGAGCATATATGACACCAAGTGAATTGTTTAAAGCAAAGTTAAAATTGTGTGATATCTGCCCGACTGTCTTTTAAAAGTACTCAATTGGATCAATATGATATGGGAATCTCCCAGAATATCTGAATTTTGGATTAAGGTCTTGAAAACTCTTATTATTATTATTATCTTTTATTTATATAGCGCCAACAGTTTACGCATTGCTTAATAAAATACATATATTCAAGGGGTATGACAAGACAAGAATTGACAGACTAAGACAAACCGATACATTAGGTGGAGAGAGTCCTGCTTGCAAGCTTACAATCTTGAGGGAATGGGGTGACAAACATAAGGCAGAGAGAAATTACAGGGTCATGCATTGATTCAGCTTTAATTGTTGATCCCAAATGGTCTATTCTGGGTTTTGTTGACAAGAAAAGTCATCCAGATAAAAAGGTCTCTACTTTAGTCTCCACATTATATTTTTACGCCTATTTACTAAGAAGTTAACTTGGATCACCAGACTCAATTAAGGTCAATTAAGGTCCTTACATGCAAGGGCATGAGAGTGCCTGCCACTGAAAATTAAGGACATGAAACGTCAATGTGAAATTGATTGTCCTCGTCTGTAACTCGCACAATTACACTCCCATCCTCACTTTCAAATATATATTATTTTTAAATTAAAATGTTTCCCAAAATGAAAAAGTAGTCCTGGGGCTGACAATTGCCATAGGGCTTTTTATATTATTTAACCCCCAAAATCCTCACTAACAAGTGTACTTAACTTGTTCCTGCACTTCATCCACATAAGCCAATGATGTGGTATGATGTGTTGGGATTTATGAAAACTCTTTGGAAAAAATGAAGGAATTTTGACAGGCAGATGTCTATTCATATACTGTATGATCTTAGTGAGGGTGGTATCTATGCTTGCTTACCTTCTTCTTACATATACAGCATACTGTATGTCCATATTACTAGGGTGTACATTAATAGTAAAATGTTTCCTTATTGTTTGATTTCTTTCCCTTTTTATAATTGTATATGTGCTGATATAAAAGAAAGCAATTATTGTATTGACATAGTGCTTCAGCCCTGATTGTCCCTGCAAAGGTTACAATGACAGGATTGTTTTCAAATTAACCTATATGTAAAAAAAAATTCTGAACAGGGTAAAAATTACTGGAAGTATGAAAATGATCAGATGGAGCATGGATACCCAAAGTTAATCAAGGAAGGATTCCCAGGTGTTCCAAACAACATAGATGCTGCATTCACTCAACCTGCCATTGTCGCCAAGGGAGGAAAAGTCATCAGAGAGGAGCGAATATTCTTCATCAAAGGTTAGGAAAACTGACATTCATATTTTTTAGTAGGTAACATACCCATGATTTGTAAACTGAAGAATATATCCCTTTACATTTTGACCAGGTCCTGTTACATATCCCCTGTGTTTCAGTCCATAAGGAGTAGAGTTATCTTGCCAGTTTTTTGTCCTCTTCTGGTCAGTAGGGGCGTTTCTGGGTCTCCAAAAGATCTAGGCCTAGAGCCGACAACAGTGGAGTCTGCTTTGGGGGTGGTCATTGTCCATATACATATATATATATACGTGGGACATCCGAAAAGTTCCTGCAGTTTAATATTTTCATTGGAAACGGTGAAGGCGTGAGGAGTAGTAACTGGTCGTGTCTTAGTGTGTCATGTGACTAGTTCTCTCTGGCAAGCCGGCTTCCCTTGCAGTTTAGTATAAGAGTTTTCACCCTGAGTCGAAGAGGTTTGCAGAAAGCGAATTGTAAATGTTGGATCAGCCTGTGCCCTGATTCATGACAGCCTTAAGTTCAGTAAAGTGTGTGCCAGATGGGTGCCTAAGCATTGCATATATATATATATATATATATATATATATATATATATATATATATATATATATATATATATATATATATATATATATATATACTGTGACACAATACACCTCAACTTGGTACTCTGTCCGGGAATCTTTACTCATACACAGTCTTCCAGGTTGCAGAGACGGCTCAGACACGAGGAGGGTCAAATAAAAGACTGGGCCTGTTTTATTTTTCACAACAGACATAACAGAAAAGTAAACAAATCAAAACAAAAGCCCCGCTCTTATGAGCACTAACTAAACTGCAGTTGGACAGCTTATCCGTTACCAACAAAACAAAATAGCAGAATACATGTGATAATAGCAGCACTCAGTAGCTTAGCTGCTCTCTCCCTCTCTCTCAGGGAGTAAAATGATCTCTCTCAGATCAGGAGGCTATTTAACTGCCTCTCCCATTAATTAGTGGAAACAGGTGAGTAGTATTGAGAGCATCCGTGAATCTCCGGCCCGGATTCCCACTTGCTGTTCTTCGACTGCCACCCACCCCAGGGACCCAAAATACACACTTAACAGACATCCAATAATTCCAGACATCTCCCTGTAAAAGACTACTGAGGGTAACCACCCTGCAAAATATAAGGGGATATAAACACTCCTTCCATTATTATCCCCTGCTTTCTGTCACTATATATATATATATATACATATATATATATATATATATATACACACACACACACTCACTGGCTACTTTATTAGGTATCAACCAATCACATGGCATCAACTCGATTCATTTAGGCATGTGGACGTGGTCAAGACAACTTGCTGAAGTACAAACCACGCATCACAATAGGGAGGAAAGGAAATTTAAATGACTTTGAACGTGGCATGGTTCTTGGTGCCAGATGGGCTGGTCTGAGTATTTCAGAAACTGCTGATCTACTGAGATTTTCACTCACAACCATCTCTAGGGTTTACAGAGAATGGGCCAAAAAAGAGAAAATATCCAGTGAGCGGCAGTTGTGTGGACATAAATGCCTTGTTGATGTCAGAGATCAGAATGAGCAGGCTGGTTCGAGATGACAGAAAGGCAACAGTAACTCAAATGGCCACCCGTTACAACATGTCAAATCTTGAAGCTGATGGGCTACAGCAGCAGAAGACCACACCGGTTGCCACTCCTGTCAGCTAAGAACAGGAAACTGAGGCTACAATTCACACAGGCTGACCAAAATTGGACAATGAAAGACTAAAAGAATGTTGCCTGGCCTGATGAGTCTCAATTTCAGCTACAACATTCAGATGGCAGGTTCAGACTTTGGCATAAACAACATTTATTGTGGGATATTTTCTTGGGACACTTTGAGCCCCTTAGTGCCAATTTAGCATTGTTGCTGACCATGTCCATCCCTTTATGACCATGGTGCATGATCCTACGTCCAGCAGGATAATTGTCACGGGGTCAGGGAGAGAGGAAGGATCCTACTATGCAGATATGCACTGTGGAGAAGTCCAGTATACAGTCGGTAATCAAAATTGCAAAGGCAGGCAGCGAGGTCAAATGTATCCGAGGTCGAGGCAGGCAGAATAGGAGCAAAATGGGTAAACAGGTCCGAGATCGTAGGCAGGCAGCAAGAATCGTGGTCAAAAACAGGCAAAGGTCGGTACACAAGGAAATCGAGATAATATAGAGAAACCAGCACACCCAAAAAGCATAACACTTTGAACAGGTGAAGACTGGAGAAAAGAATGGGGTTTAAATAGGGAAATAATTACAAACTGCTGTGTTGCGTACGCTGCGTAAATTGCGTACGCTGCGGTACATTCGACGCGGACCTTCGTCGCGTCATAACCGCGTTCCCGTCGGGGGACGTGCCAGCGCGTCCACGGCGTGGAGGCGCGATCCCGGCCGAGGTGGAGGAGGCGGAACCGCGACACTGCCGTGTGCGCACGGCGGGGACCGCAGCGACGGAGGAGTCGGGACCAGGCGAGGCAGCCCTGGCGTCAGAGGTAGGAGCCGCGGCGCGTGTGACAGTACCCCCCCCTCCAGGAGCGCGTCCCGAGCGAGACGGAGCCGGACGAAGAGGGCAGCGCGCGTGAAAACGAGCGACACAAAGGGAAGCATGAACGAAGCGAGCAGGCACCCACGTCCGCTCCTCAGGACCGTACCCCTTCCAAGCCACGAGATACTGAAGGCCGTTACGAACCCTACGGGAATCAAGGATTCTGTCGACGACGTATTCCTCATGACCATGGATGTCGAGCGGGGCAGGAGGCTTGCACGGAACGGTAAACCGGTTGGACACATAAGGTTTCAGTAGGGAGACGTGGAAGGACCGTGGAATCCGCATGGTCGGAGGCAAGGCAAGGGATACCGTCACGTCGTTAAGCTTGGCACGAACGCGGAAAGGGCCAATAAAACGCGGCCCCAGGGTCCGGGAAGGTTGTCGCAAACGGAGGTGTCGCGTAGACAACCAGACACGGTCGCCCACTTGATAGTCCGGTGACGGAGTCCTCTTGGCGTCAGCAAAGCGCTTATAGCGAA
Source organism: Spea hammondii (assembly GCA_029215755.1). Taxonomy (NCBI): domain Eukaryota; kingdom Metazoa; phylum Chordata; class Amphibia; order Anura; family Pelobatidae; genus Spea; species Spea hammondii. The sequence continues at coordinate 15,695,988 of JARDYJ010000012.1, forward strand.
GTTGGGCTTTCAAGAGGACCTCCCGGAGCTTCTTCCAGTGTTCGTCCATGTCAGATACACGATCGTCGACCGTGGGTACCATGGAGGAGGAACGAGAAGACAGGGGACGCAATATGACAGGGTGATAGCCCAAGGCAGCAAAAAACGGGGTACAACCAATGGACTCATGCAGGGAGCCGTTATATGTCATCTCTGCGAGCGGCAGGAGAGACGACCAGTTGTCTTGGCTTTCGTTGCTGAACATTCGCAGGTATTGTTTGAGTGTTTGGTTAGTCTTTTCTGTCTGTCCATTGGTCTGCGGATGATAAGCAGTCGATAAGTGGAGCTGTATCCCGAGTCTCCGGCAGAGGTGTCTCCAATAGCGGGATATGAATTGTGTACCGCGATCGGACACCATGTGGAGCGGAAGACCGTGAAGACGGACGATGTGATTGAGGAAAACATTGGCAAGTTGCGAAGAAGATGGCAGGCGTGGCAAAGCGACGAAATGAGCTTGCTTGGAGAAACGGTCGACGACCACCAAGACAGTCGTATTACCCTGTGATTTGGGGAGATCCACGATGAAGTCCATTGACACGTGTGTCCAGGGAACCGTGGGAACGGGAAGAGGATGCAGGAGACCTTGAGGTCGTCTCCGAGAGGTCTTCTGGCATGCACAGGTGTGACAGGCGGCAAGGTATGTTCGGACGTCTTTGGTGAGTGATGGCCACCAGAACGATCTGCGGACACGGTATTCTGTCTTCCGAAACCCTGAATGACCAGCGAGAAAAGACTTATGTCCCCGGTGAAGAACATCCGTGCGAAGGCCGGGAGGAACGTAGAGACGACCTGGAGGAGGACGTTCAGAAGACGGGATGGCCCTTTGGGACATACGGATCCTGCTCATCGTGCGTATGGACAGACCGGCAACAAGGCGTGTGGATGGGATGATGGGCTCGTTGATGTGTTGGTCTCTGTGGTTGTCGTGTTGTCTAGAGAGGGCATCGGGTTTGATGTTTTTGGAGCCTGGTCTGTAGGTGATGTAGTAATTGAACCGGTTGAAAAATAGTGACCACCGTGCTTGCCGAGGGCTTAATCTCTTGGCGCTCTCGATATACAGCAGATTCTTGTGGTCTGTTAGGATGACCATGGGTTGTTCTGTGCCCTCGAGAAGGTGGCGCCACTCCTCGAGTGCCATTTTGATGGCTAGGAGTTCACGGTTACCGACGTCATAATTCCGTTCGGCTGCGGAGAAACCCTTGGAAAAGAAGGCACAGGGATGATATTTCGTGGTTTGATCGTGACGTTGCGATAGAACAGCCCCTGCTCCGGTTTCGGATGCGTCTACTTCCAGGAGAAACTGTTTGGTAGGATCCGGTCGACGTAATAAGGTAGCTCAGACAAAGGCTTGTTTTAGCCGTTCGAACGCCTGTCGGGCGTGTGTGGACCACTGTGATGGATCGGCTCCTTTTTTCGTCAAGGCGGTGATAGGGGCTGCTATGGTAGCGTAGTTTCTGATGAATCGCCTGTAATAATTGGCAAAGCCCAGGAACCGTTGGACGGCTTTGAGTGTTCTTGGGAGGGGCCACGCGGTGATGGCCTCGAGTTTGGCAGGATCCATGTGAAGCCCTTCGGAGGAGACGATATAACCTAGGAAAGGCAGACGGGTCTTCTCGAATATGCATTTTTCAGCTTTGGCGTACAACCCGTTCTCCCTTAGCCTCTGTAGAACAGCCCGTAGGTGGTGACGATGTGTGTCGAGTGTTGGAGAATACACGAGAATATCGTCCAAGTACACAATGACATGTGATAAGAGCATGTCCCTGAAGACGTCATTTACGAAGGACTGGAACACTGCAGGGGCGTTGCATAACCCGAAGGGCATGACTTTATATTCATAGTGTCCGAAGCGAGTGTTGAAGGCCATTTTCCATTCGTCCCCGGACTTGACACGAATTAGATTGTAGGCGCCCCTGAGGTCTAGCTTAGTGAAGTATTTGGCTCCTTTCAGGAGGTCGTAGATCTCCGTGATGAGAGGAAGCGGGTACCGGTTCTTTATAGTGATACGGTTCAATCCCCTATAATCGATGCATGGCCGTAGGGAACCCTCTTTCTTGGCCACAAAAAAAAATCCAGCTCCGGCAGGAGAAGAGGATGGGCGGATGAAGCCTTTGTCCAGGCTTTCTTGGATATATCGTTCCAGAGCTTTGTTCTCCGGTTCGGAGAGGGGATAAGTACGTCCCCGTGGTGGATCGGTTCCAGGCAACAGATCGATAGCACAATCATAGGAACGGTGTGGTGGTAGCCTCTCCGCATCTTTTTTGGAGAATACATCCATATAATCCCAGTAGTGTCTCGGTACTAGGGTCTTGGGATCTGTGGGTGTGATTTCGAGGACGAGATTGAGTCGTCGACAGGGCATGACACAGGTCTCTTGACATTGGTTGCTCCACGCTAGTATGTCTCCTTTTACCCAATCGAGGTGTGGGTTGTGCTGTCGTAGCCAGGGATGTCCCAAGATAAGAGGGGCATGAGGAGACTTGATTATCTGAAACGTGAGCTGTTCCTGGTGGGTTACCCCTACCAGTAGGGTCAGAGGTACGGTTTCCTGTGTCCCAGAAGTGAGCCGTCAACGGAAGCGACCAGGGAGGGAGCTTTCTTGGTACGAAGCGGTAGGTGGTGCTCCTTTGCCCACTGGTGATCCATAAAAATGCCCGCAGCCCCGGAATCTATGAAGGCGCGGGTGGCTACGACGTGATCCTCCCAACAGATGGAGATGGGCAACGTCAGGCGGGTAGCGGGAGGAGAAGGAAAAGGACATGTGCTTAGGGTGCCTTCTCCGGTGCAACCTAAGCGTTGTCTTTTACTGGCTTGCTGGGACAGGAGGGCAATAGGTGGTCAGCTTGACCGCAGTATAGACAGAGCCCCTGTGTCCGTCTGTATTTCTTTTCGGCCTCGGTGAGTCGGCGCACTGTCCCTATCTCCATGGGTTCGTCGACCACGGAGGAGGAAGATGTGGCAGCCGGAGGCCTTGTGTAGCCGGAGGTGAACGGTCCCGGTCGTCTTCCACGGATGTGTTCGTTCGCCCTTTCTTGGAAACGTTTATCCACTCGGAGACATAGGGCTATGAGATCCTCAAGATCTACGGGGGTATCATGGAAGACGAGGGCGTCTTTGATCTTCTCATTGAGTCCACGGCATTCCTTCGGATCCCCAGAATATTTGTCTGGCAGAGGGAGCCTGGCAACAGAACCTGTGTCCTCGTGATGAGCGTCTCTGTGATGGGGTGATCCCACAGTCGGGAGAGACGTCAAAGAACGCAACAAGTCCGTCATGGGGTCCACCTTCTGTTCCAGGGACTGTAGCTGGGTGGCCTGCGCCACCAGACGCTGGTCCTGGAGGTCTTGGCGTGCTTGCAACCGCGCTATATCCGTGGGATCCATGTACGGACCCGTTCAAAATTGTCACGGGGTCAGGGAGAGAGGAAGGATCCTACTATGCAGATATGCACTGTGGAGAAGTCCAGTATACAGTCCGTAATCAAAATTGCAAAGGCAGGCAGCGAGGTCAAACGTATCCGAGGTCGAGGCAGGCAGAATAGGAGAAAAACAGGTAAACAGGTCCGAGGTCGTAGGCAGGCAGCAAGAATCGTGGTCAAAAACAGGCAACGGTCGGTACACAAGGAAATCGAGATAATATAGAGAAACCAGCACACCCAAAAAGCATAACACTTTGAACGGGTGAAGACTGGAGAAAAGAATGGGGTTTAAATAGGGAAATAATTACAAACTGCTGTGTTGCGTATGCTGCGTAAATTGCGTACGCTGCGGTACATTCGACGCGGACCTTCGTCGCGTCATACCCGCGTGGAGGCGCGATCCCGGCCGAGGTGGAGGAGGCGGGACCGCGACACTGCCGTGTGCACACGGCGGGGACCGCAGCGACGGAGGAGTCGGGACCAGGCGAGGCAGCCCTGGCGTCAGAGGTAGGAGCCACGGCGCGCGTGACAATAATGCATCATGTCACAAAGCTCATATCATCTCAAACTGGTTTCTTGAACATAACAATGAGTTCACTGTACTCCAATGGCATCCACAGTCACCAGATCTCAATCCAATAGAGCACCTTTGGATGTGCAGCTGACAAACCTGCAGGAACTGCTTGATGCCATCATGTCCATATGGACCAAAATCTCTGAGAAATGTTTCCAGCACCTTGTAGAAAGTATGCCACAAAGAATGAAGGCAGTTCTGAAGGCAAAAGGGTGTCCAACACGGTACTAGCAAAATGTACCTAATAAAGTGGCCAGTGAGTATATATATACCCTACTGTATTTACACATATACTGCCCGTATACATGCCTGCCCATACACATCTACACTGCTCGTACACACACACATATCCACTACCATTATGCATGCATGCCTATATAAACAGATTATAATTATTATTGTTATTATGCCACATATGCAAGAATGAAGGCAGTTCTGAAGGCAAAAGTGGGTCCCGGTACTAGCAAGGTGTAAGTAATAAAGAAGCCAACGACTGTGTACTACCCTATATATATATATATATATATATATATATATTTGCCACAGCACTCAGATTGCACCCACAGGATTTGCCCCGCACCCAGATTGCACCCACAGTGGTCTCCTCTCAGAGTTTCAGGTCTCCTCTTGATCCTCCGCTTTCTCATTATCTCTTCCTCCTCTTTATCTCTCCTTTCTATCTCTTCCCTTTCTCTTTATCTCTTTTCTTCCCTTCCTCTGTATCACTACCCCTGTTTGTCTTTACTTCAGTTTGTTCTCTTTATCATCCCACCTTTCTTTATCTATCATCCTCTTTCTTTCTCCCCTTTTCCTTTTTCCTCTCTTTTTCTTTTCTTTCTCTTTACTACATTTTTTCTTTACCCCACCTTTTTCTATCTCTCCTCTTTCTGTACATCTCCCCAACTCTCTTCTCCTTTTTTCTCTCCCCCTTTTCTTTGATCCCATTTTCTCATTATATCTCCTCTTTTTATTTATTTTATCTCTTCCATATCTCTTTATCCCTCCTCTCATTTCACTGTATCTCTCTCTTTTCTCCCTATATTCCCCACTTCTCATTATTATGATGTACCTGTGATAAGTCTCCACTGTACCTGAGATAAGTTGTAGTCACTAAGAAAGATACCAAAATATCCTTCAAGAGCTCAGACATGACTCCCATGACTCCCCATTCCTGGGTTCCCAATTCCAGATGTGCCTGTGCTATTGGTAGTCGATAGACCATGCCATCTGCTACCCAGACGTTCCCTTGCTGGGTGTGGGACAAGCAGCATTGTGAGACAAGGGTGAATATGGCGCTGGAGTGTCTCTGCCCTGTGACCGTTAAGATATATCACTTGGTAGTTGTGTCCATGATTATTTTCTTGCCGTGATGGTCTAGGTTGTCAGATTCTACAGCGGACCATTCAATATGGGCAGCCTAGGCAGGCTGTTCAGGGTGGAAGAGGACATAATCATTGTAACAGTGAAAATGTGTAGTTCCTGGACAGTAAGAAAAAGGAGCTGGACTAGATTGGCCATCAGGACAATGGTTTGGAATATGCCCCCACTGACTGAATACCGAACACTCACCACCCAGGATGTCTGGGCATGATGGAAAAAGGTTGTTAGCAGGTAGAGTGGGGTAGCATATTTGTGTAGCCGACACTTAAGGGGACTGAGTTTCCTTGGGGCAGGGTGGAGTCTGTTCGGATTATAGTATTGAGGGACTTATCTCATGGTACAGGTGATCTAAGGGGACTAGAAGGGAACATTGTTCAAAGGAGGTTGCCTGGCTTCTGTCATTCACTGGGTAAGCTTACCAACCAGTATGGCAACGCTTACTCCTGGTTGTGTATGAGGTAAAATTTGTACTGGCTCTCAATTTCCTGTACAAAGCCATCAACATCCCCAGTGAAGTTGTCAAAGGCTTTAAACGACCCCTAAATCCCTTTCCTCGCACGTTGAGATTAGGACAGTATCAAATATGCTATACTCTGCCCTTGGGTTTTTATGCCCTAGATGCATTACTTTGCATTTATCCACATTAAATGCCAGTGACCACAGCTCAGACCATGTTTCCAGTTAACCTAAATCATTTGCCATTTGGGTTCTCCCTCCAGGAACATCAACACTGTTGCAAATTTTTGTGTCGTCAGCAAACAGACATACCTTTCCATCAAGACCATCTGCAATATCACTAATAAAAATATTAAAGAGAATGGGTCCAAGTACAGATCCATGAGGTATCCCACTGGTAACAAGACCTTGCTCTGAATATACGCCATTGACTACAACCCTCTGTCTGTCACTCAGCCACTCCCTAATCCATTCAACAACATTGGGATCTAAACTCAGAGATTGCAGTTTTTTTATAAGTCTTCTATGTGGCACAGTGTCAAAGACCTTACTGAAATCCAGATACGCAATGTCTACTGCACCACCTTGATCAATTACTTTAGTCACCCAATCAAAAAATCAATAAAATTCGTTTGGCATGATCTTTCTGAGGTAAACCCATGTTGTTTTTGATTTTGAAACCCATGTGAGTTCAGATGTTCAACAATCCTATCCTTTAACATAGTTTCCATTAATTTCCCCACTACAGATGTAAGACTAACTGGACTGTAGTTGCCCGACTCCTCCCTACTGCCTTTTATGTGAATGGGCACAACATCCGCTAATTTCCAATCCCCTGGGATGACTCCCGTTACCAATGATTCGTTAAATAAATCAGTTAACGGTTTTGCTAGTACACCAGCAAGCTCTTTTAATAACTTCAGTTGTCTGAGGTAAAGACAAATAAGTCAGGCCCCATCGACTTATTTGTCTTTACCTCAGACAACCGAAGTAGAACCTCTGCCTCGATAAACTCACATATTTGAAATTACTTTTTTTCTAACCGAGGTCCCATTCCCTCATTTTCATTTGTAAAAACTGAACACAAATATTCATTGAGGCTAGACCTTTATCCTCTTCTACACACATTCCTTCTTTTGTTTTTAGTCTAACTAATCCTTGTTTTACTTTCCTTTTCTCATTTATATATCTAAAAATGTTTTATCTCCCTTTTTTTACTGACAGGGCAATTCTCTCTTCTGCATGTGATTTGGCAGCTCTTATAACTTTCTTTGCTTCTTTCTGCCTAATTTTATAGATCTGTCTATTTTCCTCACTTTGGGTATTTTTGTATCTACTAAAGGCTAACTTCCTGTCTTTTATGATTTTGGCCACTTCTGTGGAGTACCACAGTGGTTTCTTTAATTTTTACTCTTACTGACCAGCCTAATACAATTTTCTGTTATATTCAATAATACATCTTTTAAATAATCCCATTTCTCCTGGACTCCATTTAAATTACCCCAGTCTGATAATGGTTTTCCAGTTCACATCAGGAAGATTAAAGTCACCCATGATTATAACATCACTGTCATTTTAGCTATTTCCTCCACTAGTAGATTATCTAGTTCTTCTACTGTCCTGGGGGTCTATCAATCACACCTACACGAGTTGCTTTACTTTTGCCAAATTTTACTGTAACCCAAACTGACTCTATGTTCTCCTCACCAACTTGTGTTAAGTTAGATTTTGTTATTTTTCACATATAGGGCCACCCCTCCCCCTTTCTTGCCCTTTCTGTCTTTTCTATATAAAGTACCCCGGTACTGATATGTCCCAGTAATTTTTCTCATTATACCATGTCTCAGTAAAAGCCACTATATCAACATTCTTAGTTGCCACTACTGTTACAAGTACATGGATCTTATTTCCTAAACTTGCAGCATGCTTACACCTTGGTGGGCCTCGTATTATACATTTGTATTATTTGAGCCTGAGACTAGCTTAGCTCACCGTAATTTTTTCTTCTCACTATGATAACATCGTAAACATTGTAAATATAATTATGAGATAAAACTGCATTGAATCCTGTTGATTTAAAACACAAAGTACATAATATAATCAAGTCTGAAGAAATTTAAGCACTATAGCCACATCCCAAAATTAATCATACCGGGAAGTAGGGGGCCTGCGTAAACAAATGCCTCTAAGTAAACGGCAAACCAGAGTATCCTTGCCGATGGGACCTTTCCTTGATCAAACATGACCACTGGAAACAGCGGAACGAAAAAATTGATGGATCGATAAGACTTCCCAGACGAAAAAAGTTCTGCTAGAAAATTCAATAGATAACTTACAGGGGCCAAATGGGGATCAATCTGTTGTCCCACACACCAAGAGGACCATACTCCCCATGCTGCCCTATAAGATTTATGGGTACCAGGTGTCCAAGAATCTCTGAGCAAATCTCTAGCGTCCTACGATATGTTGCAGACTGAAGGAGATCCCCCGATATTGTCCAGGCAATTAAAGATAGATGACCTTCTAGTATAAGTGGGTGATGTTGACCCTCTGATCCTATTAGGAGAGAGGGAAATTATGGACCGTTAATTCGAGCAACGCTGGAAATCATGGCTGAGCACGCCATAGAGGAGTCACCAGAATTAAGGTCATCTATGAGGCGAGGAGGTGTTGAATGACTCCAGGAATCATGTTGAAAGGAGGAAAGACATAAGCTCCAGACATCGGCCACTCTTGGAGAAACGCATCTGTTGCCAGCGATCCGGAAGCCAACTGAAGAATTCCGGGATCTGGTAATTTGTCCGGGATGCAAAAAGAAAGGTCAATGGACCTCTGCATCTGTGTAATTGTTGGAACATTTGTCTGTTTAGTCTCCAATCGCTGGCGTCCCTCCAATGTCTGAAGATCAATCCACCAGTTGGTTTTCCACTTCCGGACCATACTCTGCTTGAAGAGAGATGTTTCGCTGTAGGCAGAACTGATAAATTTCCTTTGTTAGTTCTATAAGGGGTTTGGATGTACCGGACCACCGAGATGTTGTCCATCCGTAAAAGGAGGCAATAATCTGAACGCTTTTTTGCTGAACTGCGGAAAGCAAATGAGCCTGCAATGAGTTCCAGGCAATCGATATGGAGATAATGTTCCTCCCCAGACCACCTGCCTCCCGTGGCTTCCGTAAGTGAAGCTCCTCCCCAACCTATCATGCTTGCATCTGATTCGAGGATGAAGTCCGGTTGAGACCCGAAAATGGCTCGACCGTTCCATGCTTGCATGTGAAGAAGCCACCAGTGGAGTTCTTGTCAAACCTCGTCTGTAAATCGAAGTGGTTGGAAGACACCATAAGTAGCTGGCCTTGAGACACTGAAGAGCCCAATAATAAAGAGGGCCTGGGAAAATTACCTGAATGGAGGAGGATAGAAGCCCCACCATTCTTGTTAGTCTTCTCAGGGGAAAAGACTGCAGCTGAATCAAAGAACAAATCTCCTTCTTGTTAGCCACCATTTTTGAGGGCGAAAGCCGTTGTCAGGAACCAATTTTTCACCTGCCTGAACCATGGCTTTTTTATACCTGTAGCGTTTACATCTGCGACCACTAGTGGCCACCCTCCGCCCTCTGGAGCACTCAGAACTCAAGTGTGCCTTGTTACCTGGGTTGAGCCCTAGTCTACATCCAGCTGGGCCTTGTTACCTGGATTACCCTGCCTTTATGAACCTGCCCTGCCCTTCAGTCATGGCCTTTGTATTGAAGTCTATGGACCTTCCTGCTGTGGCTCTGCACCTGTACTGTTCCTGGTTCCCTGCTTTGTGTCCCTCCAAGTGGACTCCCTGCTTTGTGTCCCTCCAAGTGGACTCCCTGCTTTGTGTCCCTCCAAGTGGACTCCCTGCTTTGTGTCCTTCCAAGTGGACTCCCTGCTTTGTGTCCTTCCAAGCGGACTCCCTGCCTGTCGTGCCCTTCCAAGCGGACTCCCTGCCTGTCGTGCCCTTCCAAGCGGACTCCCTGCCTGTCGTGCCCTTCCAAGCGGACTCCCTGCCTGTCGTGCCCTTCCAAGCGGGCTCCCTGCCTGTCGTGCCCTTCCAAGCGGGCTCCCTGCCTGTCGTGCCCTTCCAAGCGGGCTCCCTGCCTGTCGTGCCCTTCCAAGCGGGCTCCCTGCCTGTCGTGCCCTTCCAAGCGGGCTCCCTGCCTGTCGTGCCCTTCCAAGCGGGCTCCCTGCCTGTCGTGCCCTTCCAAGCGGGCTCTCTGTCTGTCGTGCCCTTCCAAGCGGGCTCCCTGCCAAAAGACTTATTACCGGTATTTAGTTTGCCCATACGTCTGGTTTCTTGCTTTGACTGTATTACCCTTATTTGCTGGTCCTGTTATATACATAAAATACACTGCAGTACCTGGATTTCTGCTTGTGGTGGGTGTCTTTGTTTGCATAATCATGCACCGTGGGTTACAGACTGAACCCCAAGTATCCCCTGCGCATGGGCTCCTACCCGACCTGATCACCCGAGTCCTGACAGAATACAAAGGCCATTACAAGGAGTCAGCGGGGTTACTTTCAGTCATCAAAGTGATAGGAGAATGCTTGCTTGAACTGTGCAAATCATTAATGCAAATCTGGGACTCCAACTCCAATCACTCTCATGAAGACCATTCACCTACACCTGCTACATCACCTGAGAAATCCAACAAGCCTGTTACCAGTATTAAAAAGGAATCTCTCCTAGGAAACATGAACCCCTTACCACAACCGAATTACAACAAAGGCGTGATGAGGAATCTTGATTTTACTGTGGCAAAAATGGACACTGGATCACCCAATGTCCTCTGAAACCTCCCAAACCCTCTGTACCGATTGAACAGTCTACGTCACAACCACAGAGCTCTCCTAAAAGGGGAAGTAGCCTTATTCCCCAGGATAGTGAACCCATGGAGTATATACCAACCCTAGTAATTCCTGGTGCTTCTCAAACTCCGGTGGATGTCCAGCTGAAGCCTGATGATGATTGTTCTGTGATGGAATGCAGCGTCTGTGATCCTACAGTCTGTGGCAGTGTGGGTTCCTCCCATATGGATGAACTTCCTATTGCTTTCTGTTCAGCCGTGATTGCAACTCCTATTACTGCTACCTCAGCAAAGTGTGATACACCAGAGACTACCATAGCCCCTAGTATCACCTCTGGACTGGTAACAAAGATGCATGACCCTATTCCATCTCTGGGTAAGAAGGGGCCTTCCATCAATGCTTCCCATAATGAACTGCCCTCAGTGGTGCCCTGGGTACAGGGCAGCTATGTGACCCCTGGTACATGGAAAGAGAAAGCACTGAATCATAGCTTCTCCTCCACTTCTTCAGCATCCAGTCCTAATTTGACCTACAATTGCACCACAGATAACCTTTCCTTCGATTGTGTTATTACCTCTAATGGCAATATAATCAGAAAGGAAGACCTGGAGATCTGTGAACAAGCTTTACCGAAAAAGAAGAAGAAGAAATCACGTTAAGTACACCCTTCTGCTCGGTTTATTAAAGGTGTACAGATTTTGTTCAGTCTGTTCGCGTTCAGTGACCGCTCCTTGGGGAGGGGGTACTGTCAGGAACCAATTTTTCGCTGCCTGAACCATGGCTTTTTTATACCTGTAGCGTTTACATCTGCAACCACTAGTGGCCACCCTCCGCCCTCTGGAGCACTCAGAACTCAGGTGTGCCTTGCTACCTGGGTTGAGCCCTAGTCTACATCCAGCTGGGCCTTGTTACTTGGATTACCCTGCCTTAATGAACCTGCCCTGCCCTTCAGTCAGGGCCTTTGTATTGAAGTCTATGGACCTTCCTGCTGTGGCTCTGCACCTGTACTGTTCCTGGTCCCCTGCTTTGTGTCCCTCCAAGTGGACTCCCTGCTTTGTGTCCCTCCAAGTGGGCTCCCTGTCTGTTGTGCCCTTCCAAGCGGGCTCTCTGTCTGTCGTGCCCTTCCAAGCGGGCTCTCTGTCTGTCGTGCCCTTCCAAGCGGGCTCTCTGTCTGTCGTGCCCTTCCAAGCGGGCTCTCTGTCTGTCGTGCCCTTCCAAGCGGGCTCTCTGTCTGTCATGCCCTTCCAAGCGGGCTCCCTGCCAAAAGACTTATTACCGGTATTTATTTTGCCATACGTCTGGTTTCTTGCTTTGACTGTATTACCCTTATTTGCTGGTCCTGTTATATACATAAAATACACTGCAGTACCTGGATTTCTGCTTGTGGTGTCTTTGTTTGCATAATCATGCACCGTGGGTTACAGACTGAACCCCAAGTATCCCCTGCGCATGGGCTCCTACCAGACCTGATCACCCGAGTCCTGACAGCCGTAGAATAGCCGAAACTGAGCCAATTTCGAAACCCAGAAAACAAATCTTTTGATTCAGAGATAATTCAGACTTTGTTAGGTTCACTATGAAGCCCAGTGAAGGAAGTTTGTTGTCAAAGAAGCACCGGGTGAGAATATCGTCAACGTATATGATGCACCAAATACCTCTGGATCGGAAGAAAGCCATCACTGGTTTGAGGAGCTTGGTAAAGCACCAAGGGGCTGAATGGAAGACATTTAAATTGCCAAAGTTGATGACCCCAGTGAAATTTAAGATATTTTCTGTGATTCTGTGATAGGAACCGCCAGGTAAGCATCCTTGAGATCCAACCTGGTAAACCAATCGTTGTACTGAAGGAGATCTCGAAGAAGGTGAATACCCTCCATTTTGAAATTATGGTTTAGCGACAAACCTGTTGAGGTTGCGCAAATTGATCACTGGACTAACAGAGAATTAACAGAGATACATACAAAACTCAAAAACCTAGTTGTGACTGGGTGCTGAGCTTGCAAAGGATTATGGGATATGGGATCACTATTATGGGATATCTCTGGTCTTTTTCTTGACTAGAAAAATGGAGCTCACAAAGACCGTTGGACCTAGGGCTCTTTTTATAGCGCCCTTGGTTAGAAGAGACAATAGTTCTTCTTCTATGAGATGACTGTCTAAGGAGGTCCTGTGAAGCAAAAGGGGAGGCCGAGTCTGGACCAGTGTAGAAACAAAATCGATCAGGTACCCCTGGACCGTTCCACCAGATGAGCATCCATGCGGAGTAATGTTGCCTTTCTGCGCTCAGTGGATATGACTACGTTTGCGTTGCCAGCAGGCAAACTACTCTAAGGGCCCAATCCCTAATGATTTTAGCGTCTAGAGGGAAACTCTGTAATAATACATGTTCAGCCAGTGACAATATTTGTGATAGGGCCCACAATATCAAGTTATTTATCTTGAGTGGATCCGAGTCCTTGTTCCAGGCCCTTGTGAGGATCCCTTCTGTTTTGGGATAGGAGAGGGACCACATTTGGATCAAACTCTGGTGTTACCATGACTTTGCCGGGGATTTGTAGATCTAGACTATGTTCAGGGGGGGCCCATTCTGTGGCCCGTGGATACCCCATATTGGAGGGCTCAAATAAAACCTCCCCTGACTGATCGAGCACTGCAGCATCAGCTAATGAAGTCTGTGCTGTCGGTGTAGTCAAGGAGGGGCTCACCCACCATAGACTCACGGATGAAAAGTGAGTGATTATCCCTGGACGAAGCCAGGATAACTGACTGTTGAGAGTCATCTGAGGAGGTAGCATGCCACTCATCTAGTAGTGTAAGGACACCCTCATCATGGGGTGGTGCGGAGACCAACCGTTTGGGCATTTGGTCGGAGCCTTACCCTTGCACGCAGCGACTAAATCCAGAGATAAAAACTGGTTGCAAACACAGGGAGGCTCACCCTGTAATATAGACCAGTACTGAACTGGTTAATACCCAAGAAAACAATTTATAGAGTGATAAATAACAGGGGCAAAACGCTGTGATAGACAACCGCAAATCAGCTAAAGCACCTGAAACTGCGTAGTGAAGTTACCGCGTGGTATCAAGCAAAAAACAAAATGGCGGCGTAACAGCAAATTTAATCAGAAGCGGAGAGAGGTGAAGAACGCCTGCCACAGGTTGAAGAGAGACAACGAATACACCAAAAGAGACGAAGACTGGGCAGGGAAACGGAACGGATGGTAGTAGCCAGGATAAACGTAAGTACAATAGCAAAAAAAAGGCAACTAAACAACTGATAGTAAAATAAAAACCAAAATAAAACGGAAGCCATAAAGGAACAGCAAAATGATAAGGGAATCCATAAGGAACAAAACCATAAATAACCACAATGAAAAAGAAAATAAACAATAAGGGGTTAAAATATATTTTAAAAAAAACAAATATATAGGTAATGAGATCAATAACAAATTGAAACAATTAGATTATATGAAAATAATCAGGTAATAATGGTAATATGAAACAGAGCTGACCTTGACCACTTGGTGAGCGGCAAAGAAAGAGGAGGAAGGAGGGACTGTGTTCTGCTATATTCATTCACCTTTGTTTTAATTGGTTCAATGTATTTTCTATTTTCATTCTTTGCTGCTATGGTGAGAGTAAAGGAAGATAAAGCAAATATGAGCCTCCTGTCTTGCCATAAAATTAACAGTGCAAAATGGTGAAACGCCTTCCATGTAAACTAATATAAAATACCTTAGGGGTTAATCAGATACTAGTAAGAGAAAAATTATGACTTCCTCTAAAAAAGAATTCTGTGCATTTGTGGTATAGGTGATTGGGAACCTGGGGACTACTTGGCACTTCCTTGCTGTTGCAGAGTTGCTTTCCAGGTGCTGTGCTCCAAAATACTTGTGTGAAACAAATCCAGTTGAATGTCCTCTTACCAGGACTGTCCATCTGAATTTTTATTTTCTTACTAGGTTGGTACTGTTTCATGAAATTGTAGAGTGGGAGTGTCAAGCTCCTTTGTAACATTACTCCATTATCCCTGGATACCTTATTGACCCAGGCTTAGGGGGTTGTGGTCTATGACTACTCTCGGCTAAGAAGGTAAGGCTGGAACCTCTTGAGAGCCCATACCAGTACCAAGCACTGCTTCCTTGATACAGTAAAGGAAAAAAATATTTGATCCCCTGCTGATTTTGTATGTTTGCCCACTGACACATACATGATCAGTCTATAATTTTAATGGTAGGTTTATTTGAACAGTGAGAGACAGAATAACAACAAAAAAAATCCAGAATAATGCATGTCAAATAAGTTATGAATTGATTTGCACTTTACTCAGTGAAATAAGTAGTTGACCCGTTTGTGGGAACAGTTTGGGGAAAGCCCTTCTCTATTCCAGCATGACTGTGCCCCAGTGCACAAAGCAAGGCCCATAACGACATGGAACTGAGATTGCAAGCCAGGCTTTCTCGCCCAGCATTAGTGCCTCACAAATGATCTACTGGATGCATGGGCAAAAATCCGTACAGAAACACTCTAAAATCTTGTGGAAAGCCTTCCCAGAAGAGTGGAAGCTGTTACAGTTGCAAAGGGCGGGGGGCAACTACATATTAATGTCTATGTATTTTAGTATGTGTGTATGTATGTATATCTATATATACAAACATATATATGTATATAGTGCCTCAGGAATGTGTTTATTTTTTTATTATTCACTTTTCTACTGTAAAAATCCTCTTTGTTGACTCTTACGTGCTGTTTATGCCCAACTGAATTTGTTTAATTTAAAATGGTTACTAATATACAAGTCTCTTTTAGGAAAAAATGTCATCCTGTACAATCCAATCACCGGGAACAGCACCAGTCCTCAATCATTGCAAGATACCTGGTTGGGGGTTAAATTACCCATCACTGCAGCTCTCAGCTTAAAAAATGAGATGTTCCTCATTGGAAAAAAGACATTTCAGAAGATCCTTCTGCTGACATATGTCCAGGATCATGTGTTTGGCAACATACATCAAGCAAAAAGCCTTGGCCAGCTTATTGCCTGTGAATCTACAAAACCTTAGCGCAGAAAAGAACAATAAAATATGTTATTAGAAATGACCTGGATTACATAAAACATACTAGGATACAAAGAAGTATGTACAATTATACATGATTGCATGGTGACTAATTGTGAAGTTAATAGACAATGTCTGGTAATATGTTTTATTCTTGGTGCTCTCTACACTCTATATCACAATTAGGAATAAAGTTATAAATAAACAATTATTCCAGTTGATACAGTATACAAAATCATTGGGCCTGAAAGGAAGGTATGATTCTACGAGTTTGATAAATCATCTTATCAGGTTTATAGAAACTGGAATTCAAATACACCAAAAGTTAAACCTTATCTAGCTTTCTCGGTAACATACTTATAGAGAACAAAAATATATTGCAGATAAAAACAAATCATATGTAAAAATGGTCTGTATATACACAGTTTTTGCCATCATTAAATTCATATTTCAAATTACCCAAAGCATGTTTGTCTTCCAATGATTTTTTAACTACTTTTTTAAATTTAATGTAAAACTAAGTGACTTTTCAACTTTAAATGAAAAGTTAAACAATAACTTAAAAAGTGCCACCTCAATTCTATGAATTCACATGGACATCCAAACATACACCAGGACAGGCTCTGTCACACTGACATCCAAACACACACACACACACACCAGGACAGGCTCTGCAACACCGACAGCCAAACACACACACCAGGACAGGCTCTGCCACACCAACACCTGAACACACACACCAGGAAAGGCTCTACCACACCGACACCCAAATACACACAACAGAACAGGCTCTACCACACCGACATCCAAACACACACACCAGGACAGGCTCTGACACATGGATGCCCAAACACACCAGGACAGGCTCTGCCACACAGACACCCACATCTGCACGGGCTAAGCTACAACAATAAAAAGTTTTTTCCACACTGCTTTGTCATTGACCCCCCTTTGTGTTTTTGCCCTCAGCTTGTCCCTCACTTTAATATTGATTTATGTAATGGCCCCAGCTGACCCCCCTTGTGTATTGATACTGCCAGCACAGATAAAATGCTGCCCTGCAGTATGGTGGATGTATATCTGTCAGGGCTCGGGTGAGGTCGGGTAGGAGCCCAATTGCAGGGGATAGCAGAGGTTCAGTTTGTACCCCACGATGCATTATTACCAGACAGGCAAAATGAAACACACCACAGGCTGAATAGTAATAAGATATGGTCTGTATTGGAGAAGTTGGCAAGACAGGCAAGTACAGGCTGTAAGTCTCTTGGGTGCTGTGGCTGGAATGTTAACACGGAAGGAACACGGATAGGGGATAGGTGACTCTGACACACAGCTGGATAGTCCTCAGACAGGGAACCGGACACACGGCTAGAAG
This sequence comes from Spea hammondii, assembly GCA_029215755.1. NCBI lineage: Eukaryota > Metazoa > Chordata > Amphibia > Anura > Pelobatidae > Spea > Spea hammondii. Next base: position 15,713,112 of record JARDYJ010000012.1, read on the forward strand.
GTCCTCAGACAGGGAACCAGACACACGGCTGGAAGGTCCTCAGACAGGGAACCAGACACACGGCTGGAAGATCCTCAGACAAGGAATGGACACGGCTGGAAGGTCCTTAGACAGCACCGGAATCCTGACAATATCTGACTAGTTGGTTCCTTCCTTCTATACATTCCCCCATATAGCAGGGTGTCAGGATTCAGCCCCAGCCCTGCAAACTGCCAGGAGAGGTCTTTAAGAGGTCTGCCTGGAGTTGAACTCTTCTCCACAGCTTGCTGTCTTGTTTATTTGTGTTTGTATTTTATCTACTTTTGCCCTCTTTCCCTTATACATCTGAGGATCTCAGCTCCTCACTCCATCCCCTGTGTTCCTTGCCTTGTTGTGTGTGTGTGTTGGGATGTCGGTGTGGCAGAGCCTGACCTGGTCTGTGTGTTTGGGTGTCGGTGTGGCAGAGCCTGTCCTGGTGTGTGTGTCTGGGTGTCGGTTTGGCAGAGCCTGTCTTGGTGTGTGTGTCTGTGTGGCAGAGGGTCACGTTTCACCATGCGCTAGCTGGACTTGTTCAAACTTTGTTATTCATTTTCATTTGCCGACCACTAGTGGCCGCCCTGGCCATTCAGGACCTCTCTGACTAATTATCAGGTCCAGCTGCAGTGGCTTACCTGATAAAGTCAGCCTTGATAAACCTGCCCAGCCCTGCAGTCTGGGCCTTGACATTAATGTTTGAGGACTACCTGTTTGGTTCCTGCCTTGTTCCAGTACCTGCCTTGTTCCAGTACCTGCCTTGTTCCAGTACCTGCCTTGTTCCAGTACCTGCCTTGTTCCAGAACCTGCCTTGTTCCAGTACCTGCCTTGTTCCAGTACCTGCCTTGTTCCAGAACCTGCCTTGTTCCAGAACCTGCCTTGTTCCAGTACCTGCCTTGTTCCAGTACCTGCCGTGTTCCAGTACCTGCTGTGTTCCTGAGTTGCGGCCTGCGCCCCACTAAGTGGACTCCCAATAGGAGTGCCCTGCATCGCGACTCCCAGGATGACTGCCCACTAGCGGACTACCCTGGTTGAGTGCCCTGCAAGTGGGCAACCTGCCGTGTGCCCTGCAAGTGGGCAACCTGCCGTGTGCCCTGGAAGAGGGCTACAAGCCGTGTGCCCCGCAAGTGGGCTTATCTGCCATGTGCCTTGTTCCAGTACCTGCCTTGTTCCAGTACCTGCCGTGTTCCTGAGTTGCGGCTTGCGCCCCACTAAGTGGACTCCCAAGAGGAGTGCCCTGCATCGCGACTCCCAGGATGACTGCCCACTAGCGGACTACCCTGGTTGAGTGCCCTGCAAGTGGGCAACCTGCCGTGTGCCCTGCAAGTGGGCAACCTGCCGTGTGCCCTGGAAGAGGGCTTCAAGTCGTGTGCCCCGCAAGTGGGCTTATCTGCCGTGTGCCCCGCAAGTGGGCTTGTCTGCCGTGTGCCCCGCAAGTGGGCTTGTCTGCCGTGTGCCCCGCAAGTGGGCTTATCTGCCGTGTGCCCCGCAAGTGGGCTTATCTGCCGTGTGCCCCGCAAGTGGGCTTCCAGCCGTGTGCCCCGCAAGTGGGCTTCCTGCCAAGTCGAGTGACTCTTTGTATATATTGTTGTACCACCGCATTCAATACAACTCTTAATCCAGATCTGTTGTCTGTGGTTTATTCCTGCGCCTGTCTGTAACAACCCCAGACCATAATGCATCGTGGGGTACAGACAGAGCCCCTCGTATCCCCTGCACCTGGGCTCCTTATCAACCTGTGTCCTCGGTTCGTGACACAGAGCCTGTCCTGGTGTGTGTGTCTGGGTGTCTGTGTGGCAGAGCCTGTCCTGGTGTGTGTGTTTTGATGTCGGTGTGGCAGAGCCCATCCTGGTGTGTGTGGCAGAGCCCGTCCCGGTGTGTGTGGCAGAGCCCGTCCCGGTGTGTGTGGGTGTTGGTGTGGCAGAGCCTGTCTTGGTGTGTGTGTCCCGTCCCTTGAACTGCACAGCAGGTGAACAGAGCGGACTCTCCTCAATCATGTTGAAGCAGGAGACAGGGCCGGGGGGGACACAGCCATGGATGTCATCGCCTTGTCGGGGCCAAATCTGTTGAGTCGCCGCGATGGAAGACGTCGTTCGGGTCGCACCGGTGGCTGTGTAGTAGCGGTATCCCGTGGAACAGGTCGGTCAGCTGGATCCTCTGTAGTAGTCTCGTCGTCTTGAACCAACTCCCATAGTTGCAAAAGATGGAGCCGCTTATTTGCTCGTGTGGTGGCACAGCTCTTCACTCACACGTCCATCGAGCTCCGTCACCAGGCCACGCCCTCCTTAGCAATGTTTTAATCAACCTCTTGGAGACGGTATCCAGAACAGTGTTTAATATTCTCACCAAAAACTCTCTCTTATTGTACTTCAAAAGAGTAAAGATAATTACAGAGGTTGTTTATTTTAATCAGGCAAGAGTTATTTAGGTAGATGTTCCTTCATAGGCACATATAGAGCCGATCAACTAGATTTTAAACAAAAATCCTGCTGTAGATACAGTTAATATATAATCTTATACTAAACAAAAACGTTCTTTGTAATCACCCAAGGGGTCAAAGAGTTTTACAAAATGTATTTGTTTCAGTCCATATAGCCATTCAAGAATGAAAAGTTTTACAATAGTATTCAATAGACTTGGGCCTTTGTCATCGGGAAAAAAATCTTGGTATTCCACGAATATTCTTTTTGAATTCGTGTACATTCTTCCTGTTCGTTTTTTGCAGTTTTTTTGCAAGGGTTAATACAGGGCTAACGCGGTAAAAATATGCAGCTGCTTTGGGGCCAGGATTTTAAAAGTCTGTAAGAGCGACTCTATTGGTCACCAGCAGCTGCTCTTCATTGGTTGATGCCAGACGAGCCCCCTTACTCTGAGCTCCAAGAGGCCTGCGAGAACCTAGACAACAGCTCCAGACGCTCCAACCTCCGTTTGAGAGAGGAGAAGTATATACAACACCCTGGTAGACCTCCAACCCTTTTCCCCCAGTATCTCAAACAACTCTTACCTGATGCCACAGAGGAGGAACTCCACCTGGAACGGATCTACTGGGCCTTGTGCGCCAAACCAGGTGAAAATTTCCCCCTCAAGATATCATTTTAAAGTGCCACTACTTCACCACCAAAGAGGCAATCCTTTGTGCAACCAGGAATTCACCTCTCTCCCTAGGTGGCATCACTCCGATATGGTATGCAGATATCGCCCCTGTCACCTTACTCACACAGGCCCTGAAGCCCCTCACTGTTCATCTTAGGAAGCTCAGGATCCCTTACCACTGGGGCTTTTCTTTCCGATTGATCCAGCACAATGGGATGTTGGCACCAGAAGCGGAGACAGACTCCTTTTTGAATTGTTTGGGCCTGCAGACACCTCAGCGTCTCTCAACCAGAGTTTTCAGTAGACTTGTGCATTTGTCTTCGTGCAAACATGAAAACGAACACGAAGAGTGCGTTTTCGTTGTTTGTCCCGAAGAAGCGAAGATAGCGGCGGTAAAATGTACATGAAGAATCTTCGTGTTCATCTTCGTCTACTAATCTCCCTCGTCCCTTCCCCATCTAGCCTACCTTATCTACACTGTTCATTCCTGCTGTACTCAGTTCAAGGTAGTTGTGTGTCTACGTATTGGGTACACATAGCAGGGCTCCAAGGTGCGCATGCTGGCTGGTGCTGGGGGACAAGTGATTCCGGGGACAACAGGAGGATACATGTGGGTGATCTCTGGGAGTTACTACAGCTCTCTTGGTGAACCCTTTACATTCATCATCAATGTTTATGCTCCTACTCCCCTACGTAAAAATAGGCCCAGCCAGGGCCAGGCTGGCCCACTGGGATGTTTCTTTAATGTGGGGCAAAACCCTGCAGCAACTGTGATCGCGTGCTTACCTGTGCGTTGCTTGCATACACTCAGCGGATTCATGTGAATTTACGTCATGTCACATGACCCTACTCCGTTCCTGCTTCCCCATAGAGTGCCAGCAACACAGAGGGAAGCAGCGGCCCCTGCTGTGAACGGCACAGAGAGCCGGGGGAGGGTGTATGAACGAGTATGCGTGAATGAAGGAATGAATGAGTATCTGTGAACAAGTGAATGAATGAGTATCTGTGAATGTGTATATGAATGAGTGAATGTTTGTAAATGAATGAATATGTGTGTGATAGCATGGATGTGTAAGTGAGGGGCAAGCATGGCACAGGGCGGCTGTTTGAGGCTAGGATGCCACAGGTAGGCTGTTTGGGGCAAAGGTGGCAAGTCATATGCTTGGGCAGGTCATGTGGATGCAATCTAGTTGCCGAAGCTGTGTGGCACAGCCTTTTCTGGTGTATGTGTTTGGGTGTCGGTGTGGCAGAGTCTGTCATGGGGTGTGAGTGTCTGAATGTCGGTGTGTGAGAGCCTGTCCTGGTGTGTGTGTGTCTGGGTGGCAGAGCCTGTCCTGGTGTGTGTTTGGGAGTTGGTGTGGCAGATCCTGCCCTGGTGTGTGTGGGTGTCATTGTGACAAAGCCTGTCCTGGTGTGTGTTTGGGTGTCAGTGTGACAGAGCCTGTCCTGGTATGTGTGTTTTGGTATCAGTGTGGCAGAGCCTGTCCCGGTGTGTTTGGGTGTTGGTGTGGCAGAGCCTGCCCTGGTTTGTGTGTTTGAGTAATGGTGTGCAGAGCCTGTCCTGGTGTGTCTTTGAGTGTTGCTGTGGCAGAGCCTGTCCTGGTATGTGTGTTTGGGTGTCGGTGTGGCAGATCCTGTCCTGGCGTGTGTGTTTGGGTGTTAGTGTGGCAGAACCTGTCCTGGTAGTTTACTTACTGAAGAAATAAATTTAACTATTTAAGTTTTACTTATCCAGAGATAAAATACCATCCTGAATTTGAAGTCACTTCAGAGGACAAAACATTCTAGGCCCAGAAATCAGTGAGAGGAAAAGTAAAGTTATTGTGTTAGTTACTCTATTTCAATCTGCATATTTTATTAAAAATGATTAGTCGCACTAAATTGTGGCTTCAGGTGACAATTTATATATGTATGTATAATGATGTACGGATGTACTCCCAATCCTATCACATAAGATTCTCTCCTATATTATCTGACGAGCACTGATGTCATCTTTATCCAGTACACATGGATGCTGAGGAGTTAAGATTGTGTCTATTTTATTTATTTCCAAAAAAGGCCCACCAAAATCCTCAGCACCAGGCCCATGATGCTCTTTATCTGTCCCTGCTTGTACCCCGGTTGGATAACTACGTCAGAACCTTTCTTCCTTGCTTACCGGCTCTCAAAAGAGCTGAGGAACCTAATATACGTCACCACCAGTCACCCTAACCACTAGCCGAAGCTTAGTGAATAGTAAAGAGCAAGCAGAACAGCATGCAGAGCAAGGAATGTTGGCAATTCATTTAGTCATCAGGCAACCCCAATGTGGAGTGAAAAACAAACTCTTTTTTCAGTCACACACAGGGTTTTTAACATATTGGTATACAATGGGGTAGGGAAAGGGAAAGACTGACTTAAACAACATATTGGTGCACCATGGAGGGGGGGGAGTCAGACATTAAACAGATTAATTGAAACAATGGCTTCATGCGGAACTCACCAATACAAGCAATTGCATTCAAATGTCACGCTTGCATCGCCACTTAAAACACGCTTTATTTTTGTCAGCACAGTCATACATATTAAAAATAACCAATACATTGAATTGAATTCCCATAAGGCTTAGCCAGACATACTACTTCCATGATGCTGGCTGAGCATCATGGGAAGTGCAGCAACAGTAAAGCTGCAGATGCTAGCTGTGAACAAAAATTCCCATGATTCTCAGCCAGCCAGGTCTCCACCATAATGCTGGCTGAGCATCATTGGAAGAGTAGTCCACAGCAGCAGAGATTTTTTTAATTAAAAAAGGCTAATGTCAGCATCCCTCCCAGGACTCCTACACACCTGCCCATAAACACACATATACACGTACACTGCCCTTAAAGAAAAATATAGACACGTACACTGCCCTTACATACATATACACAGACACTGCCCTTACACACACACACATACATGTACACTGCCCTTATACACACACATACATGTACACTGACTTTACACACACACACATATATACATGTACACTGCCCTTTGATTTTGGAATCAAAACATTTGCTACTGCAAATTTTTTTAGATGGGACAGAGTGGCATATAGGGGGAGTATAAGGCATTTCTGGAGGCACGTCTTAAAAGGGGTGGGATGAAGAGCTGAGGCACGGCCATTGGGCGGCGCGGTGCGTGCAAGCCAGCCCCTTTAATTTCATTAGGCGCCGGCAACCGGAAGAGGCTTTTAATCAGTCTGCCGGCCAACATTCAAAACAGCCGCCGAGCGGCTGCAAACGGAATTGAAAGCTTCTTCCGGACGCCGGTATGCCGGTGGGCCAGCCCGGTCCTGGCCTCACCCTGCCCCTGCAAAGCAGGACAGAGGAAGGGAAAGGCGGGACGGCGGGACAGAGACCCAAAATCGGGACTGTTGGGGGGCATGTTAATCCCCTCAACAAGAGATGAGATAATATACTTCTAGGGGTAGCTAAAAATATGGGGAGTTACAGGGAAAAGTTATAATATACAATAAGTACCGTATTGGCTTGATTATAGGCCGCAGTCAATTATAATGGTGCTAATTTAAACAAAAAAAAATATTTTTAAACAAAAAATACATGAGTGGAATAGTATAACAGTATTTTATCTAATTAACTAGAATACATGTATTTTAACATTTTTGGTATCTGTTAGTCAGCATTTGTTATATACAAACAGAAAACAAATAGCCATTTTAAGGTCCCCCCCCTTAATTCATAATGCACCTTACTTATAGATATGCCACTCTGCGCACCTGTTATGCCACTCTGCCCCCAGATACGCCACTCTGCTCCCCTGATATGCTTTATGCCCCCCAGATATGCTTTATGCTGCTGAGATATGCCACTCTGCCTCCTGATATGCTTTATGCCCCTCAGATATGACATTCTGCTCCCCTGATATGCCACTCTGCCCCCCTGACTCCCTGGATGTCTGAGCGCATCACGCAGATGTTCACCGGCTGCCAGAGATGAGGATCCCCCACAGCGCTCCAGGGGACCTGTATCCTCCTCTCTGGCAGTCTGTGAACCTCTGCGCGATGCACGTAGACAACCTCTGCTGCTGCTCCTCGGAAGTGCTGGCACCAGCGGAAGTTATCTGCAGACGTATTGTATACAGTACTGAGTCCTGTTTCACCTCAACATGAGTACTGTCTGATGCTTGGGGTGGGCTGCTATGATGCTGTTTCAAGGGCAGAGGTGGCACAGACAGTCTGTTTCAGGGGTAGAGGTGGCACAAGCGGACTGCCTGTTCATGAACATGAAACATGAAACCCACGCTCTTCCAGTCTCAGAGGGTGACCTCTTGTTCTTTGTATATTTCTGTTAATGAACAGGTCACTGAAGAGCTCTTTATATTGGCCCTGCATATATTTATATATTGTTATCATATCCCCTCTGAGACGCCGTTTTTCTAGCGTATATAATTTTAACTTTTTTAGTCTCTCTTCATAACTAGTATCTCCCAATCCCCTTATTAATTTCGTAGCCCTCCTTTGAACTTTTTCTAATTCCATAATGTCCTTTTTAAGGACTGGTGCCCAGAATTGTACCGCATATTCAAGGTGAGGTTTTACCAATGACCTGTAAAGAGGCAAGATAATATCCTTCTCCCTTGAATCAATACCTCTTTTTATGCATGCCAAAACCTTATTGGCCCTCGTAGCTGCTTACTGGCATTGCACACTGTTGTCAAGTCTGTTGTCAACCTTTATTCCTTAGTCCTTCTCATTGGTAATTTTCCCCCAAGGATATTCAATTTAACCCCTTCGCGACCTTTGCCGGTTCAGGACCGTCATGACAAGAAGGTCACTAAATGACCTTTGACGGTCCTGAACCGTCAAAAAATTAAATAAGCTTAGAAAGTGATCAACGATCACTTTCTTCGCTTAAACGGCGTTACTGTAATGCCTCGATGTCGAGGCATTCAGTAACGCCGAGATCGGCATCGGGGGCCATGTGTGGCCCCTCCCCGGGGCGTCAACAGCAGCCATACATTGTATGGCGGCGGACGCCCGTTTTAAAAGCGTAAACTTAAATGGTGTCGCTGGAATGCCTCGATCAGAAGGCATCCAGCGACACCAAACACTTACCTTTGGATGGGCTGTGACCGCTCCGGAGAGCGGTCACAGCCGCAGTTGCCGGTGATCTTCGCCATCAGCAAGATGGCGGCGGCCCGGGAAAAAAAACAATAAAGAAGAAAGAGTTCGCTAGACGGTCTCCAGACCCTCTAGAGAACTCTGGCTCCACTTGCAGGTTGAATACAGGTACTGCATTCAACCAAGCAAGTCAATGGAACCCAGCTTTCTAATCACTATGTGATTAGTAAAATATTAAAAAAAAATAATAATAAAAAAAATGAAAAAAAAAATGTGCTAACATTTAAAAATCATTATGCAGTGATGTCACTTGATGAACCATCCAGTACCAGCAAAATGTGTAAAAAAAAATATTAAAAAAGTATTAAAAAAATTAAATAAAATAAAAAAATAAAGTTTATTATTTTGAGCAAGTGCTAAAATTTCCCAAAAATCTCAACAAAGAGTTAAAATAAAAGCACTTCAAATACCCAAGGGGTGTGTAATATATAAAAAAAATGGCTGATGGGGTAAATTGGAGTGGCCGAGCTCAAAGATAGGGCATAGGTACAGACTGACCAAAATGGAGAAAAAAAGCGCACTTCCCAAATGTGGCATTTTAAATCTCAAACAACCCGACAAACCCATGCATGTGGGGTATCACTGCATTCAGGAGATGTTCCTGAACACATATTGGGGTGTTGTTTGACAGTGACATATACCAGAACCTGTATATCTATAACTAAAGTACAATTTGTGTGAAAAAAAATATTAAAAAAATTACTATTACAAAGATTGACAAAGTGTAGTTCTATAATTGGTGCATGGAAAGGGTTAAAATAACAGCATTTGGAATACCCTGGGGTGTCTAGTTTTCAAAAATATATGGTTTGAATGGGTTAAATTGAGTTAACCGGCTTCAAAGATATTCCAAAGGGGAGATGGAGGCAGACTGACCAGATTTGTTAAAAAAGATTTGGAAATCATAAAACGCTGCTTGTACTTATTGCCCTATAACTTACAAAAAACAGCAAAAAAACAGGACAAGTAGTAGAATCTATTTAGCTAGTTTTTTTACTTGCTTTTTTAGGTGAGTAAAAGATTTTTCAAATAAAAGTCAATTTTTCACCATGTTTTTTTTATTTTTTTTTATAGTAAATAAGATGATACGATCAAAATAATGGTATCTGAAGAAAGCCCATCTTGTCCTGAAAAAAACAATATATAACTTATCTGGGTACACTAAATGGGTGAGGAGAAAAGTACAGCTGAACACAAGCACCACAAAAGTGTCAAAACAGCCTCGGTCCCACAGGGTACAAAACGAAAAATGAGCCCGGTCCTTAAGGGGTTAAAGAATAGGTTGCATTTTTATTATTTTTACCCTAATGCATAACTTTGCATTTCTCTATATTGAACCTCATCTGCCACTTGCACACCCAGTCCCCAATGTCTAAATCTTCCTGCAAAGAAAAAACATCAAGATTAGTCTGAATTACCCGGCCTAATTTTGTGTCATCAGCAAAAACTGTGACATGGCTCTCAATGCAGCTTGGGAGATCATTTATAAATAAATTAAAAAGAAGAGGACAGAGGACAGACCCCTGAGGCACTCCACTTAATACCTGCGTATAGTCTGAGAAACATCCATTCACAACAACCCTCTGCATTCTATCTTTTAGCCAATTTCTGATCCACATACAAACATTTGCCCCTAAGCCTATTTCTGTTAATTTATAGAGTAGCCTTTTATGCGGAACCATATCAAATGCTTTAGCAAAGTCCAGATAAATCGCATCTACAGCCACCCCAGGCCTATATTTTTACTAACTTCTTCATAGAATGCTAATAGGTTGGTTTGACAAGACCGGTCTTTCACAAATCCATGTTGACTTCTACTAATTGGATTATGGATCAAGATATGATCTTGGATGTATACCAAAATTTAGCAACCCTTCAAATAATTTCCCCACTACCCATGTTAAGCTTACTGGCCTGTAATTGCCCGGTTGAGATTTTGATCCCTTTTTAAATATGGGCACTTGCCTTGCATCAATCTAACGGAACTATGCCCGAGCTGAAAGAATCCCTAAAGATTAGTAATAATGGTTGGGCCAGAATTAGGTTTAGCTCCTTCAGTACCCTTGGGTGTATACCATCTGGTCCAGGGGCCTTGTCTACCTTAACAGTATTTCATTGCTTAAGCACATTTTCTTGTGTCAGCCAATCCCATGTTTGTTGTAATGGTTCCTTAAAATTAGCCAGCAGGGGCTCCGTTATTGGTTCTTCCTTGGTATAAACAGAGGGGAAAAAAGCATTTAAGATGTCGGCTTTCTCTCTGTCCTCACTAACCAAATTTCCAGTTTCAGATAATAACGTACCAACATTCTCTACCTTTAACTTTTTACCATTTACATACTTAAAAAATTTCTTGGGATTAGTTTTACTTTCCTTGGCAATAAATTTCTCATTTTCTAGTTTAGCCATTTTAATCTCCTTTTTGCAGGCTTTGTTGGCAGTTTTGTATGCCATAAAAGATACTACCGACCCCTCGCTTTTATAATGCTTAAATACCAATTGTTTATTCCTTATTTCCTGTTCTACTTTCCAGGTAAGCCACATTGGTTTTGATTTGTTTCTTTTGTATTTGTTTCCCATAGTTATATATTGGGATGTGTAACTTTGCAAAGTGTGCTTAAAGGTATTCCATTTGTCCTCTGTGTTTAACCCAGAGAACAATCCATCCCATTTTATACATACCATGGCTGATTGGGGAAACGCTGTACCACCATCAATGTATGACTCATATATACTGATAGTAATTATGCTGTACCATATCTGTTCAGTAAATGTTATTTATTTAAACTTATTTTATTTATAAATGAGTGATTTTTTTCAGATTTCTAGGTTTTTTCCAGTTGACATACAATTTACAAATTTGTGAAATATTCTTGCCAACAATAATTTTTGTGGGTGTATGCCCGATTTTTGGTACTCTCCACACCTGAGAGCGCAGGCATGCTGTCTTGCAATGCTGATTGGGAGTCCATGTGGGGTGGCAAAAAGGGGCGAACTAAGTAAAATGAATAGAGAAACCTATTTGATGGAATTTATTTTATTGTTTCAGACATCATCCAATGGTCCATGCTCCATGACCGACTTGAACACAAATGCATAGTCACCGTTTTCTTAAGAATCCAGAGGCAGACTCTAATCATTCCCCACTGCACCAGCAACAAGGATTGTCAATTAGGCTCCAAAAAGTACAAGGGATCTAGTACTATACCTGCAAACAATAAGAAAATTAAACAATGCTAGGCATATGAGGTTTTTGAAAATGCAAGACAAATGATTTTTAATGCATTAACTGTGTAGAATTGGAAGTTTTATCCCTCCCAATTTTTTTCTAATATATTGTAGTCCTCGTTATTTTAGTGTGTATGACCATGCTTTCAAAAGTAACCTACCTATCCTTAAAATAATAATTTGTGTGGGTAAACTAAACGTGAAAAAGGGGAACCACAAGCCTAAAAGATGAAAGATGCTGGATAAGTGAATGACTTCTTCCTTCTTGCTCTCCCCTCCCCTTCCCTTCTTAAGAACTGTTACTAGTATTGCTTCAGCTCTCTTTTCCAAGCACATTGCAACCAGGCGGTAACGGACTGCCCCTTTAAATGTACTTTCCACTCCTCCTCGTCGGATTGATCCACCATTTTCCTAAAAGAAGCTCGTTTGCTTACCTGGCGGGGCATAGTTTTGGGGGGTGAACATTGTGTTATTCTGTTTACTACAAAGAAAACACATTGGATTTATATTAGAGCAATACGTGGGGGTCAGCGGGATTCCCCTCCCCGATAGACATGGCTGCGAACATGTACAGGGTTGGAGGTAAGAGCAAATTATTTGTATGATGTACATCGAGGTTTTGTTTTATTTTGGGCCTGTGTGTGGGGCATTTAATACAAAGGGGGTTGTAATTAGGCTCGGGCTCCCCCCCCCCATATGATCGCAGAGGCTCCTACAGCCTATGGTGACAAAGATTGTTGTCGTGCGGCAGAGAAGCTGCCGTTGTCACCACATTCTGGGGTTAAAAAAAAACTAGGTTAACCCCTTCTCAGTATTCGTTAAGCTTGTTTAGGGTGCAGCGGTATTACGGTGTTCTATTATCAAGATTTAAAGCCCTTGTGTGTCACGTGTGATTCTTTTTTTTTTTTCTATTTCTTTGGTAAAAATGTCTCCTTTTCATCTCGATAACAAGTGGTTTGAAAATATAGCTTCCCTGTACTTATTTTTCATTTGTTCACGCTAAATATAGGGCTGCGTGGATATTCAAGCTACTGTTTCGTTTTTTTTTCACGAATACATTTGTTAGACTATGTAAACAGTTATATTAGTATTCTACTGAACCGCTCAGTATACTGTTCTCCATTTTCGCCTCTTAACCTAGGAAAAGAAGCGCGGTAAAAGCATTCTACTTTATAGTAGTCGCTTTATGGAGCCTACTGCAGCTTATTTATCCGCTAAGATGACACAATTGTATTAATATTGCATTCCTTGCTTTTTTGATAGAGCTGCTCACATCCTTCCTGGGAGGGGCCTAGAATTTCTTTTCGCAGGCCTTAGCCGTCGTTCATGTTGTGAAAGGGGTTAAACCTTGTTCTACTCGCTGATTGCACTATTATGCTGTATTTCGAGTGTGCTTCCCATTTATCAACTTACTACTACGATCTTTTGATCCGTGAATACTTTTATTTCCTTGGCCTTTCGGCGACAATCGACTTCTCTTGTTTATATTCGTAATTTCAAACGGGGGTCCCGTATCGGTAGGTTAGTGTATACGTTTTGTGTGCGCGTATCGGAAGCGATTGAATAGAGTTCCCGCCGTCAGCTCACATGCTTATGTCTTCCTGCAATTTATAAGGGTTTTCCAAATGTATTGCGCGTTTGTGTTAATGTCTAATTTAATCCTGAGTAGAAGCAGTACAGACTCTTAACAAAACTCAATGTTCAGAGATAAGCACTCGTGCAACTCTGATGCCTCCACTGAAAATACATGCAATATATGTTCAGCAAACATCCCAAAATCACAAATACTATACGTGCATAGGTTTTGTTTCAGTCGTTATCTCTCTACTAGACAAACGTTCTGACTCTGTGGTACACAATAGGGTCATTAAGACTGAGCCATTCTGTCAGACACTGGCTAATGAAAGACTATGAAGGATTTGTTTGCATACATAATCCACTCGGTGTATTGTTTGAACAGGGAAAGTCACCTGAAATATCACGTGCCTGTCAAGCAAGGCTGCCTTCAGGTCTGCAGAAAAAATAGGATTATTGGAACAAAATTAAATAAAATGCATTGTTTTAATCAATGCTGAAATCAGAGATGTATCTTGGCTTGGTGCTGGCCTAGATCTTACCTACAGGTTTTCTTCTGTTTCATGTGCATGCAATGTTTCATTTACTTATGAGAAAATACTGCTTGTGTGTGTGTCAAACAGTTGCAACAGTGGTTGTCATGAAGCTCAGGGCTATTTTCTGCCAGCGCTAGCGGCTTTGATAGAGGTGTAACATTTCTGGAAATTTTTAAGCTATGGGGAAAAAAAAAACAGGTAAAAAAAAATAATTAAATTTGAGTAATTGAAATGCAGTGTATATAAAAGTATCAAGCTTGAAATAAAAGTACAGCTTATTCAGTAAATAAATCTGCTTTTTAAAACTTTTTTTGTTGCAAATGGAACAAGGTCTGTATATGTTAACATTTCAACTATACATGAGAACAGGTAACCCCTCCCCCTTTTCCCTCAAATGCAACAAAATAAATTAGGAAATCATTAACACAAAAAACCCCCAAAAGATCTCTAATACTCCTACATGGATTGGACTGGGAGAGCAATCACAATCGCTCGTTTTGTAATGGGCTCTGCTGCTGGTGGTCTGCCTGGAAGCTCAGGCAGACCAGCAACAGCAAAAACGAGCCCCCAAAAGCCATTTGATGATTCCTGTAGGCATGGAAGCCTACAGCAGTCATTAGAGAGACTCCCCCTGGAATGGCTGGTCTATAGACCAGCAATTGCGTCCCAGAGGCAGATTCAGGGACAGGGGGAGAGGGTTCTTCGGTCTCCACATGAGTGTGGAGACCAGCCCCAACACCCCCATGCTGCCTGATCGCGCCATGAGAGCAACAGTGCAGCGTTAACCCCTTCAATGCCACAGTTGTGTATAACACATTCGTGGCATTGCAGGGGTTAACATTTGTCCCCACAAGCTTGTGGGGACTTAATATCAGTCAATGCTGTGCTCCAATGGAACATCAGCATTGAAAGCATTAAAAAAAAATATATATAATATACAGGGCTTGACAAATTTGTTGTGAATCTAGGCGCCAGCTAAAAAAGTTAGGAGCCAGTATTTATTTTAAAACCAACAGTTGGTCAGGAGTGATCTGATCATCATCAGCCGACTTACTAAACTCACAGCATTTGACCTGGAAGCACCCTGGACATTCAGGTCAGTGCTGTTTTTTTTTGTTTTTTTATTATTTTTATTGTTTTTTAAACTCTTTCAATGCTGGTGTTCCATTGGAGCACAACATTGACTGATATTTAGTCCCCACAAGCTTGTGGGGACAAATGTTAACCCCTGCAATGCCACGAGTGTGTCATACACAATTGTGGCATTTGGTAACATAGTTCATAAGGTTGAAAAAAGACCAAAGTCCATCAAGTTCAACCTATATACATATTGTGTCCCTACTGTGTTGATCCAGAGGAAGGCAAAAAAAAAACCCTTATGAAGCAGATGCCAATTGCCCCATACCAGGGGGAAAATTCCTTCCCGACTCCAAATATGGCAATCAGAATAAATCCCTGGATCAACGTTCTGTCCCTATTAATCTAATATCCATAACTTGTAATATTATTGCTTTCAAGAAACACGTCCAGGCTCCTTTTGAACTCTTTTATTGAGTTTCCCATAACCACTTCCTCTGGCAGAGAGTTCCATAATCTCACCGCTCTTACTGTAAAGAACCCCCGTCTGTGCTGGTGTAGAAACCTTCTTTCCTCCAACCGTAGAGGATGTCCCCTTGTTATAGATACAGTCCTGGGTATAAATAGGTCCTGGGAGTGATCTCTGTACTGTCCCCTTATATATTTATACATAGTTATTAAATCCCCCCTAAGCCGTCTTTTTTCCAAACTAAATAACCCTAATTCTGATAATCTTTCTGGGTACTGTAGTCCTCCCATTCCCCTTATTACTCTGGTTGCCCGTCTTTGAACCCTCTCCAGCTCCACTATATCTTTCTTGTACACTGGTGCCCAGTACTGTACACAGTATTCCATGTGTGGTCTGACTAGTGACTTGTACAGTGGTAGAATTATTTCCTTGTCGTGGGCATCTATGCCCCTTTTGATGCACCCCATGATTTTATTTGCCTTAGCAGCAGCTGCCTGACACTGGTCGCTACAGGTAAATTTACTGTTAACTAAAACTCCTAAGTCCTTTTCCATGTCAGTCGTCCCCAGTGTTTTCCCATTTAATACATATTCCCAGCCTGGATTTTTCTTCCCCATGTGCATAACCTTACATTTATCTGTGTTGAACCTCATCTGCCACATCCCAGCCCAAGCCTCCAACCTATGCACATCCATTTGTAATCGTGCACTGTCCTCTATTGTGTTAACCACGTTACAGAGCTTAGTATCGTCTGCAAAGATTGATACTTTACTATACAATCCCTCTACAAGGTCATTAATAAATATATTAAAAAGAATAGGACCCAAAACTGACCCCTGTGGTACCCCACTAGCAACAGTAACCCACTCAGAGTATGTACCATTAATAACCACCCTCTGTTTCCTATCACTGAGCCAGTTACTTACCCACATACACACATTCTCCCCCAGCCCAAGCATTCTCATTTTATGTACCAGCCTTTTATGTGGCACCGTATCAAATGCTTTGGAAAAATCAAGATATACGACATCCAGCGATTCACCCCGATCCAGTCTTGAGCTCACCTCCTCATAAAAGCTGATCAGGTTAGTTTGACAGGACCGATCCCTTGTAAACCCATGCTGATATGGAGTCATACACTTATTTTCATTGAGATACTCCAAAATAGCATCTCTTAGGAAACCCTCAAACAGTTTACACACAACAGAAGTTAAACTAACAGGCCTATAATTCCCCGGGTCACTTTTTGTCCCCTTTTTGAATATTGGCACAACATTTGCTATGCGCCAGTCCTGGGGAACAGACCCGGTCACTATAGAGTCCTTGAATATTAGAAATAGGGGTCTGTCTATTACATTACTTAACTCCCTTAGAACGCGGGGGTGAATGCCATCTGGACCTGGTGATTTGTCTATTTTGATTTTTTTTTAGGCGGCACTGCACTTCTTCCTGGGTTAGACAGGCGACATGTACTGGGGCAGTTATCTCATCCTGCTGTATATTACCTGGCATTTCATTTTCCTCTGTGAATACAGCAGAGAAGAATATATTTAATAGATTAGCTTTTTCCTGATCCCCGTCTATAACTTCTCCCTCATTACTTTTTAAGGGGCCAACGCTTTCATTTTTAACCTTTTTACTATTTCTATAGTTAAAGAACATTTTGGGGTTTGTCTTACTCTCTTTGGCAATGAGTCTTTCTGTCTCCACTTTTGCTGCTTTTATCTGATTTTTACATATTTTATTTTTTTCCCGATAGCTTTTTAGTGCTTCCTCACTGCCTTCCTGTTTTAGTAGCTTAAATGCCTTTTTTTTGCCATTTATTACCCCCTTTACATTTTTATTTATCCACATTGGTTTTCTCTTGTTCCTGACTCTTTTATTCCCATACGGTATGTACCTTTCACAGTGAGAATTTAAGATATCCTTAAAAATCTCCCATTGAGTGTCTGTACTTTTGAGGACATTTTCCCAATTTACAGTGTTAAGGGCTTCTCTTAGTTGATCAAACTTTGCCTTCCTAAAGTTCATGGTTCTTGTGGCTCCTCTAAGAGTTCCCTTATTGAAGGACAAGTTATAATGTATCATATTGTGATCACTATTTCCTAGATGCCCCCTGACCTGCACATTAGTTACTCTGTCAGGTCTGTTGGTTAATATTAAGTCCAGTAGGGCGCCCCCTCTGGTCGGGTCCTGTACCATTTGGGACAGATAATTATCCTTACTTATAGTCAGAAACCGGTTTCCTTTATGAGATTCACAGGTCTCTGTTTCCCAGTTTATGTCGGGATAGTTAAAGTCCCCCATAATAACCACCTCGTAGTGATTTGCTGCCTTGTTTATTTGCTTTAATAATTGATCTTCTGATGCTTCCATTATATTTGGTGGCTTATAGCAAACCCCGATCAGTATTTTATTATTTTTCTTTCCATATATTTCTACCCATAATGACTCCACATTATCATTTCCCTCACATATATTCTCCCGCAGTGTGGCCTTTAGGCTGGACTTTACATAAAGGCAAATTCCTCCCCCTTTTCGTTTTTTTCGATCCTTCCTGAATAGACTATAACCCTGTATGTTAACCGCCCAGTCATAGCTATCATCCAACCATGTCTCTGTTATACCCACTATGTCATAGTTTTCTTCAGACATTATTAACTCCAGTTCGTCAGTTTTATTGGTCAGACTTCTGGCATTAGTAAGCATACAATTTAGAGGTGTATGGTTTTTTTCCCTATGAAGCCTATCCCTATTGACTATTCTAACCCCTCCCTCCGCTCCACCCCCAGGTAGATTTATAAGCCCCAGCTTTCTATCTACACTATCTTCCCCTTCTATATTGTAGTTTCCCTCCCCCCCTTTACCTAGTTTAAACACTCCTCCACCCTTCTGGCCATCTTCTCCCCGAGCACAGCTGCACCCTCCCCATTGAGGTGCAGCCCGTCCCTACCATAGAGCCTGTATCCGACAGAGAAGTCGGCCCAGTTCTCCATGAACCCAAACCCCTCCTTCCTACACCAGCTTCTGAGCCACTTGTTTAGCTCCCTAATCTCCCGCTGCCTCTCTGGTGTGGCACGTGGTACAGGTGATATTTCAGAAAATGCTACCTTGGAGGTCCTTGCCTTAAGCTTGCTACCTAAGTCCCTGAAATCATTTTTAAGGACACTCCGCCTACCTCTCACTTTGTCATTGGTGCCAATGTGCACCATGACTGCTGGGTCTTCTCCAGCCCCCCCCCCCAGTAATCTGTCAACCCGATCCGCGATGTGCCGAACGCGAGTGCCAGGCAGACAACACACTGTTCGGCGATCCCGGTCTTTGTGACAGATCGCCCTGTCTGTCCCCCTAATAATTGAGTCCCCCACTACCAGCACCTGTCTGGCCTGCCCTGCGCTCCTCCTTCCCTCCTTACTGGAGCAGACACCCCTCTGGTGGTCAGAGGCAGTGACTTGCTGCAGTACTGCTAACTCTGAACTAACATCCCCCTCATCTGCCAACCGGGCAAACTTGTTGGGGTGTGCTAGATCAGGACTAGCCTCCCTGGCGCTTTTCCCCCTACCCCGCCTTCTAACTGTAACCCAGCTAGCTGCCTGACTGTCCTGTACCTCCATCCCGCTATCCTCCCCCACCTCTACCCTCTTACATTTTTATTTATCCACATTGGTTTTATCTTGTTCCTGACTCTTTTATTCCCATACGGTATGTACCTTTCACTGTGAGAATTTAAGATATCCTTAAAAATCTCCCATTGAGTGTCTGTACTCTTGTTTTTAAGGACATTTTCCCAATTTACAGTGTTAAGGGCTTCTCTTAGTTGATCAAACTTTGCCTTCCTAAAGTTCATGGTTCTTGTGGCTCTCTAAGAGTTCCCTTATTGAAGGACAAGTTATAATGTATCATATTGTGATCACTATTTCCTAGATGCCCCCTGACCTGCACATTAGTTACTCAGTCAGGTCTGTTGGTTAATATTAAGTCCAGTAGGGCGCCCCCTCTGGTCGGGTCCTGTACCATTTGGGACAGACAATTATCCTTACTTATAGTCAGAAACCGGTTTCCTTTATGAGATTCACAGGTCTCTGTTTCCCAGTTTATGTCGGGATAGTTAAAGTCCCCCATAATAACCACCTCGTTGTGATTTGCTGACTGCTGGCATTAGTAAGCATACAATTTAGAGGTGTAAGGCTTCATAGGGAAAAAAACCAATCCCTATTGACTATTCTAACCCCTTCCTCCGCTCAACCCCCAGGTACATTTATAAGCCCCAGCTTTCTATCTACACTATTTTCCCCTTCTATATTGTAGTTTCCCTCCCCCCTTTACCTAGTTTAAACACTCCTCCACACTCCTCTACAGGAAATAAAATAAGATTTAAACAGACAATTGTATATTCTACAAAAGTAAAATAATCCGTGCAAATCTCTGTTAGTCCATTGAAAAAATGTAGTTCAGGAAATTCATGTTTTTTTTAATATATTTTTAATATCTTTGTATCTATGAGACCACCTGTTCGCTGTCACGTGGGAGGGAAGTGTATAGCCAAGGCTCTCTTAATCAGTTGGGACCTGAAGCCTGGTATTTTAAAATGACTCTGGGTTAATAATGTCCCCATTTTTAATTACAAGCGTACAGGTACCAGGCAATCCCTTTTATACCCGTCAGCTGGATGACCCATTCTTCATTCCCAGGCTCAGACATAACTGAAGATTCTAGGTCCCAGTCCCCTGTGTAACCCTATGCCTGGTCCCTGTAGAATTTTATGGCTTTAGAAGAAATCCCTATTTGTTTTGAAAAAATTAAATATGTATGGCATGGGTGAGTACATTAGAGGATATGAGGAGAAATTATATATACCTACCGGAAGGACAGGAAGGGCTTTCTTTAGATACCATTGTATGATATATGATCAAATTAATTTACTATAGAAAAAGAAAGTAACATATGTCATGAAAAATTTTGAAAAAAAGGACTTTCTGACTTTTATTTTACCCGTCTACCAAATCCTAATGAAAAAAATCCTGCTAAATTGTATTTGTCCTGAGTTTAGAAATAGCCAGTGTCTTTGTTTTTTGTTTCTTGCTATTTCGAAACCCTTTTTTTCAAAATCTGGTCATACTACCCCCATGTCCTATTTGGGACATCTTTAAAGCCGATAAGTTCAATTTACTCCCATCAAACCCTATAAGTTTGAAAACTAGAAACCTCAGGGTATTTCAAATGCTGGTATTTTAACCATTTCGGTGCACTACTTCTACCAGCCCTTGTCAGTGTTTGCATTAGTAATTTTATTTTCCCCACACATTTTACTTTAGGATGAATTTACAACTGCTGTCACTGTCAAACATCAAATTGGGACATGCCCAATTCAATATTTCAACTTGGAATTTTGACATGTTGAAAGTTCTGCCTCCATATCCTATTTGGGACATCTTTTGAAGCTGATCAGTTACTCCAGGGCAGGGCTTGAAAAATTTGTTTTGAATCTAGGAGCCAGCTAAAAAAGTATTTTCAACGACAAAAAATAATGATGTCCCAAGGGAATCCCCCCCCCTCCCTTAACCCCTTGAGGACCGGGCTTATTTTTTATTTTTTTGTACCCTTTGGGACAAAGGCTGTTTTAACACTTTTGCGATGCTTGTGTTCAGCTGTCATTTTTTCCTCACCCATTAAGTGTACACACACACGTTTATATATTGTTTTTTTTCAGGACAAGATGGACTTTCTTCAGATATTATTTTGATCATATCGTCTTATAAATAATAAAACATGGTGACATTTTGAAAAAACCTTTTATGATTTTTATTTGAAAAATCTTTTACTCATCCACAATAGCTATTGGGGGGGGGGGGAAATACTAAGTAGATTCTAATACCGGTATTTGTCCTAAATTTAGAAATAGAAATATTTAGCCAATGTTTTTTTGCATGTCATAGTGCGCTAAGTACAAGTAGCATATTGCATTATTGAAGCCGGCTAATTAAATTTACCTCCATCAAACCCCATATGTTTGAAAACTAGACACCCCATGGGTATTTGGAATACCAATATTTTAACCCTTTTACGTACACATTTTACCAGCCTTTAATATAAATTATTATTTATATATTATAGTTGAAACTGGATGGTTCCCCTGATGGTGGCATCAGTGGGGAATTATTTTTACATGTTACCATTTTTTTTAATTTTATTAATGACTACTACTTTAGTAAGTTGAGCTCCATTGACTTACATGGTTAATTGCAGTGCCTGTATGGACTGACGTTGACGCCTGGGGGATGGGCCACACGGGGCCCCTGAGGCCGATCTTGGTGTTGCTGAATGGCCTTATCATCAAGGCATTACAGCCACACCGTTTGGGAGAAGAAAGCGCTTTCTACTCCCTTTTAAAAGTCATGATGTGCCACAGGTACCTACAGCCACAAGTAAGAGAGTCCTACATCGCCATGGCCTGAAATGCTGTTACACCAGGAAGACGCCCCAGTATAAGAAAGACAGATTGAAGGTTTGCAGGTGATCAACAGGATGAAGATTTTGGAGGAGTTTTCTATAGCCAGATTAAACGACAATTGAATTGTTTGCCCATAGTTATTAGTGCTACTGTATGGCTGAAAAAGGATGAGGCTTTTAATTGTAAGAATGCCAGCCCAACCCCTTCATGGCAAAGCCTGTACAAATACAGGCTAACAATGCTTGTACATGTACGGGCTGCTTTACATCTGCTGCAATCGTGGCCATTGGCTGCTTTGCAGCATTCACTTGAACCTCACAAGTGAGGCTATATAAGAATAGTGGGAGGAAAGCCCTCCCCTCCAAACAAGAAAATGGCCACCACTGAACTGATTGGCAAAGATGGCAGCTGGCTAAAACAGAGCTTAGGAAATGATCAGCAATCGCTTCCTAAGGCTAGGTTTCCACTTGGGTTTTTGTCCTGTGTTTTTTTTTCTTGATGAAAAACGCCAAGAAAACTGCCACTGCATTCTCCTGCGTTTTTTCTGGCGTTTTAGCCTTTCTGTGGAAATAGCTTTTTTGACCTTAGGCAGTTTTTCCAGCCCTTACACGTTGGAATTTTCACCCAGCTAAAAGGGATTAGGATAAATGGCAAGTATCTGCCCCCTCCTGATGTCATTTTCTTAGCCCCGACGGACCCTTTTGTCTCTTTTCTGTGGTTTGTAAGGCATGCTTTATTCCGAATGTCTGCTCCTCTAGGAAGATTGGCCCCAAATGATGGTGCAAATTGTTTACTGTTGCTTTTGGCACCCAGGATCCAGTTGGGTATGTTTGTTTGTAATGGCATGTTTGTTCCAAATGGTGTAAAATTCAATATGAACTTTTGTTTTGTGTGAAACTGTTTGTTTCCAGCCTATTTCTCGTAGGACACACAGATACTGGGTCCATCCTCTGCATTATAACTGTGGGAAAAAACCGCCATAAAAAACGCCAAGGCAAAACCCACATCGCTTTTTCATGGCGTTTTTTCTCTCCCGTAGACTTCTATTGGAGAAAAACGCCAAGATTTCCTTGCAAAAAACGCCAGTGTCAACATGCTGCGATTTTGAAAAACTGCCACAGAGCCCAAAAAAGCAGAAAAACGCCAAAGAGGACTGAAAAAACGCCAAACAAAAAAACACCAAGTGGATATGGCATTGTGCGATTTCCTATTGAAGAACATCTGGCCGCAGCGTTTTTTCACAAAAAAAACGCCGTGTGGCTGAATTGGCGTTTTTATGGGGGTTTTTAGCAAAAAAAAAAAAGTGGAAACCTAGCCTAAGAATAAGCGATGTTGTTGAAATGCCTCAATATCGAGGCATTCAGCAACACAGCCCTCCCTCCCTGATCACCCTGTGATTGCTTTTTTTATTATAGTAAATTAGATATGATAAATATAATGGCATCTAAAAAAAAAAAAAAAGCCCTTTTCTGAAAAATAAATATATATTGTGTATGGGTGCACTAAATGAGGAAGAAAATTACAGCTAAAAAGCAACACCTTAAAAATGTCCCAAAGTCTGCTACAAGAAAAACAAAACAAAAAAAGGTTAAAACAATCAATTTACAGATTGACTTTCAGATTTATTTCACTATATCACAGTTCCCATTTTTAGTTCAGTCCACAAAGTTTCTATGGAATTCAGCCACTCCAATACTTTCACCCCTTAAGGATTCTTTTTGTAACCTTCGCTACAATGAACTTTTTTTTTTCTTCACACAAATTGCAGTTCTCAGGAGAGTTTGTAGGCAGAGCCCCTGCTGGAAGCTTGTTTATTTTTGCGAGAGGCAAAATCTCTCGCAATGGCGCTTATAAACAGTGCGTCCTGGGGTGTGTTTTCAGTGTCGCTGAATGTTCAGCAACACTGTTTAAGATTAATCGGTAAGCGCAAGGTGTGTCTGCGGGAGAGGGGCCGCACAGAGCCCCTGCTGTAGTTTTCGGTGTTGAATGCCTCCAAATCGAGGCAACACCGTTTAAGTGAAGAAAGACCTTTGATGCACATAATCAGTCGGTAAGGGGTTCAAATATCAGGCAAGATTCTGCTACCAGGGATTATGGAGTGTCCATAAGGGGCTGGGATGCATGCATACATGACAGCAGATGGGACATCTCTTGTAGTTTTCCTGCACCTTAGTAAACAGCCTGCTTACTGCCATCTCAAGTCAAGCTCCTGCAAGATAGAGAAGGTATTCAGTCATTTGGACCGCTTTCCCAGATCTGCGAGCAAGTTTCTTAATTCATATTTTGCATAATTATGCATGTTGGTCCGTATATGTACCAATAATATATTATGGGGAGATGTTTCTCTTTTGGCCAAAGTTTTTTGTATTTACTTATTTGCAGTTCATTTTATTTATATATCCTCTATTAATGAACACACTTTGGACAAGGGACTGTACTTTTCATGTGTACGTTTTCTATGTTTTAGCCATGTCTATTTTAGGGTCTTTTGTATAATTTTTTTGTTCTTTTACAGTTTTTGTATTAGAAAATGTATTAGACTGTAGCTCTCTTTGTGCTATACTTCTGAACTTCTGGACAGCCACAGCCATGTTGCTGTTTTTCTTATTTGAAAGTGTCACAGAAGCCCCTAAATGCACAGCAACAGGAACCACTCGGTGTCTTGCCAGCTCTCACCATGACATTACAAGGGGATGTAGGTGTGAAAGGGTTAATGGTAAAAATCAGCACGCAGTCTCACTCGCTGTTCTCCCCACAGGGCCCACTGCACCTCAACCTCAAACCCGAAAGCTTTAAAGGCTTTTAGCCTTTAACCCCTTCGTGACAAAGGCTGATTTTACTTTTTGTACCCCTCGTGACAATGGCCGTTTTAACATTTCTGCACTGCTCGTGTTTAGTTGTAATTTTCTTCTTTCCCGTTTACTGAACCCACACACATTAGATATTGTTTTTTTCAGGACAAGAAGGGCTTTCTTTAGATGGCATTGTTTTGATTGTATCATATTATTTACTATTAAAAAAAAGTATAAAATATGGTGAAAAATTTAGAAAAAAATGACTGTTTCTAACTTTTAGTTGAAAAATCTTTTACTCATCTATAAAAGGTAATGAAAAAAAACCTGCTAAATAGATTCTACTATTTGTCCTGAGTTTAGAAATACCCAATGTTTTTATGTATTTTTGCTTTTTTCTACACATTATGGGGCAAAAAGTACAGGTAGCGTTTTGCTATTTCAAAGCCATTTTTTCCAAATCTGGTAATTCTTCCCCCCATGTGCCATTTCGGGTATCTTTGAAGCCGGCCAATACAATTTACCCCATCAAGTCATATATTTTTGAAAACTAGACAGCCCAGGGTATTCCAAATGCTAGTATTTTAACCCTTTCCAAGCACTAATTCTACCATCAGCCTTTGTCAAACTTTATGGTAGTCATTTTTTTTGCATTTGTTTTTTCACACACATTTTACTTTAGGTATGAATAAACAGATTCTCGTATATGTCACTATCACAAAACACCCCAATATGTGTTCAGCAGCATCTCCTGAGCGCGGTGATACCCCACATGAATGATATTGCCTGGCTGTTTGGGGGCAAAAGGGCCACATTTGGGGCATGCCCATTTTCAATGTTGAACTTTGGCATTTGGGGATCCACTGCCCATGCCCTATTTGGTACATCTTTGAGCCGGGCCATTTCAGTGTGCCCAACAAAACCATATATTTTTGAAAACTAGACACCATAGGGTATTTTAAATGCTGATATTTTAACTCTTTGCATGCACACATTTTACCACCAGCATTTTTTCAAAGTTTACAGTAGTATTTTTGTGTGTGTATTTTTCCCACACACACCTACTTTATGTATGAATTTACAGCTCCTGGTATATGCCGCTGTCACACGACACCCCAATATGTGTTCAGCAACATCTCCTGAGTACAGTGATACTCCACATGCATGGGTTTGTCATTTTTGGGGGGAACTAAAAGGCCACATTTGGTACGTGTGGCCATCCTCCCCCCCCCCGTGTTAATTGGGACATTGTTGAATCCGGCCAATTCAATTTACCCCATCAAATTATACATTTTTTTAAAGTAGACACCCCATGGGCATTTAATATGCCAGTATTTTAACTCTTTCCCTGCGAGAATTGTTTTAAGCTAATGTGCTAATTTTAGGACTTGCTCACAAAAAAATATTTTTTATTTATATATTTTAATTTTTTTTGCCTTTTTTAAAACATTTTTAACATTTTTTTTCAACTTGAAGGTTCCCCTGATAGTGACATCAGAGGGAAATTATTTTTACATTTTACTGTTTTTTTACTATTTTTTTTTCTAATTATTATTAATTTTTATTTTCTAATCACACTGTGATTAGAAAGCTGGGCTCCATTGACTTGCATGGTTGAATGCAGTACCTGTATTCAACCTGCAAGTGGAGCCAGAGTTCTCTAGAGGGT
This sequence comes from Spea hammondii, assembly GCA_029215755.1. Taxonomy (NCBI): domain Eukaryota; kingdom Metazoa; phylum Chordata; class Amphibia; order Anura; family Pelobatidae; genus Spea; species Spea hammondii. The sequence goes on from JARDYJ010000012.1 coordinate 15,739,178, forward strand.
CTGGAGACCGTCTAGCGAACCTTTTCATCTTTATTATTTTTTTTCCCGGGCCGCCGCCATCTTGCTGATGGCGAAGATCACCGGCAGCTGCGGCTGTGACCGCTCTCCAGAGTGGTCACAGTCCATCAAGAGGTAAGTGTTTGGTGTCGCTGGATGCCTCCTGATCGAGGCATTCCAGCGACACCATTTAAGTTTAGGAGGTGATCGTTGATCGCCTCCTAAACTTTTAAAACGGGCGTCCGCCGCCATACATTGTATGGCGGATGTTGACGCCCTGGGGAGGGGCCAGACATGGCCCCTGATTCCGATCATGGCGTTGCTGAATGCCTCGAGGTCGAGGCATTACAGCAACGCCGTTTGGGTAAAAAAAATCGATCACGGATCTATTTATTTATTTCTTTTTTTAAACCAGTTTTAACAAATGACGGTCCTGGCACGTCATTTGTCGTTAACTACGTGTTTTTCCGTGACGTGCCCGGACCGGCAATTGTCATCAAGGGGCTATAGTACAAGGCTAAAACGCAGACAATTTACATAAAACAAAAACAAAATAATCCATGGGAATATCAGTATGTTTCCTTTGTCAAAAAAGGGAATTCAAATAGTTTCTCTGATTCCAATTCTTAACTCCTAATGAGCTGGGTCGTAAAACCTGGCAGTGAACTTCTATTTTTTAAAATCATGTTTTGTTGTTACGGTACCTTGTATGTTAACATTAGAGTGATCATGTCCCCCATGTTATTCCAAGCCTATAGGTTTCAAACAGCTAAGCAACTTATCTTTCTTATCGGCCTCTGTTTAAAACCCTCCTGCCATGTTTAATTTCCTTCTGGAGGCCACACAGGACATAGTCACTTCTTGAATCCGTTATGGTTACTTAACCCCTTAAGGACCGGGCTCATTTTTTCTTTGTACCCTGTGGGACCGAGCCTGTTTTAACACTTTTGCGGTGCTTGTGTTGTTTTTTATAAGTTATTGGGCAATAAGTACAAGTAGCGTTTTATGACTTCCAAACCTTTTTTTCCAAATCTGGTACTTCTGCCTCCATCTCCTCTTTGGAACATCTTTGAAGCCGGTTGACTCAATTAATCCCCATCAAACCATATATTTTTTTTTAAAAACTAGACACCCCAGGGTATTTCAAATGCTGGTATTTTAACCCTTTCCATGCACTAATTATACAACCACACTTTGTCAAACTTTGTAATAGTAATTTTTTTATTTTAATTTTTTCACACGAATTGTAATTTAGTTATAAATATAAAGGTCCTGGTATATGTCACTTTCCAACAACACTCCAATATGTGTTCAGCAACATCTCCTGAGTATGGTGATACCCCACATGCATAGGTTTGTCAGATTGTTTGGCTGGTAAAAGGCTACTTTTGGGACATGCGTAATTCAGGTACTCATTTGGTCATTCTGCCTCTATATCCTCTTTGGAACATCTTTGAAGCCAACTACTTCAATTTACCCCATCATACTATATATTTTTGAAAACTAGACACTGCAAAGTATTTCAAATGTTTGGTATTTTAACCCTTTTATGCATGAGATTCTACCACCTGCCTTTCCCAAAATTTAATTTTGTATTTTTTTCCACACAAATTGTACTTCAGGAATGAATTCATAGCTCCTGGTATGCATCACTATCAAACAACATCTCCCGAGTGCAGTGATACCCCACATGGATGGGTGTGTCGGGTTGTTTGAGATTTAAAATCCCACATTTGGGAAGTGTGCTTTTTTTTCTCTATTTTGGTCAGTCTGTACCTATGCCCTATCTTTGAGCCCGGCCACTCCAATTTACCCCATCAAGCCATTTTTTATTAAATTAGATAAAAATGCTTTTTTGTATGTTGATTTTTTTTTGAAATTTTAGCACTTGCTCAAAATAATAAACTTTTTTGCATTTTGCTGGTACTAGATGGTTCCTCTGGTGACATCACTGCATAACTATTTTTAAATGTTAGCACTTTTTTTTTTTTTTAAATATGTATTTTACTAATCACATTGTGATTAGAAAGCTGGTCTCCATTGACTTGCATGGCTGAATGCAGTACCTGTATTCAACCCGCAAGTGGAGCCAGAGTTCTCTAGAGGGTCTGGAGACCCTCTAGCGAACTTTTTCAACTTTATTATTTTTTTTTACAGGGCGGCCGCCATCTTGCGGATTGTGAAGATCACCAGCAGTGGCGTCAAAAAATTAAATAAGCTTAGAAAGTGATCAACGATCACAGCCCGTCTTGAGGTAAGTGTTTGGTGTCCCTGAATGCCTCCTGATCGAGGCATTCCAGCGACACCATTGAAGTTTAGGAGATGATCGTTGATCGCCTCCTAAACTCTTTTTTTAAAACGGCCGTCTGCCGCCATACAATGTATGGCGTATGTTGACGCCCCGGGGAGGGGCCAGATATGGCCCCTGATGCCGATCTCGGCGTTACTGAACGTTACAGCAATGCAATTTAAGTGAAGAAAGTGATCGTTGATCACTTTCTAAGCTTATTTAATTTTTTGACGGTTCAGGACGGTCAAATTATAACTTTGAATATTTGTAGGATTTTATGGCATCTACATGTTCTACTGACTTTAACCCCTTAACCCCTTAACGACAATTGCCGGTCCTGGCACGACACGGAAAAGCATGTGCTTTACGACAATTGACGTGCCAGGACCGGCACGTCTTTAAACGGGTGCAGAAAGCGATCTGTTTTCGCTTTCTCCACCCAAAAAACGTTGCTGAATGCCTCGACCTCGAGGCATTCAGCAACGCCGCGATCGGAACGAAGGGGCCATCTCTGGCCCCTCCACGGGGCGTCAACATCCGCCATACTTTGTATGGCGGCGGACGCCCGTTTTAAAAGCGTTTAGGAGGCGATCAACGATCGCCTCCTAAACTTAAATGGTGTCGCTGGAATGCCTCGATCAGGAGGCATCCAGCGACACTAAACACTTACCTCTGGGTGGGTTGTGACCGCTCCGGAGAGCGGTCACAGCCGCAGCTGCTGGTGTTCTTCGCCATCAGCAAGATGGCGGCCACCCTGTAAAAGAAACAAAGAAGTTTTTAAAGTTCACTAGATGGTCCAGACCATCTAGAGAACTTTGGCTCCACTTGCAGGTTGAATACAGGTACTGCATTCACCATGCAAGTCAATGGAACCCAGCTTTCTAATCACAGTGTGATTAGTAAAAATAAATTAAAAAATAAAATAAAATTAATAATAATTAGAAAAAAAATAGTAAAAAAATAGTAAAATGTAAAAATCATTTCCCACTGATGTCACTATCAGGGGAACCTCCAAGTTGAAAAAAAATGTTAAATTTTTTTTTTAAAAAAAAAACAAAAAAAAACTATATATAAAAAATATATTTTTGTGAGCAAGTCCTAAAATTAGCATATTAGCTTAAAACAATTCTCGCATGGAAAGAGTTAAAATACTGGCATATTAAATGCCCGTGGGGTGTCTACTTTTAAAAAAGGTATGATTTGATGGGGTAGATTGAATTGGCCAGGTTCAACAACGTCCCAATTAACACCGGGGGGAAGGATGGCCACACGCCTAATTTCCAATTAGAAAAATGCACACGTACCAAATGTGGCCTTTTAGTTCCCACAAAAATGACACACCCATGCATGTGGGATATCACTGCACTCAGGAGATGTTGCTGAACACATTATGGGGTGTCATGTGACAGCGGCATATACCAGGAGCTGTAAATTCATACATAAAGTAGGTGTGTGTGGGAAAAATACACACACAAAAATACTACTGCAAACTTTGAAAACGTGCTGGTGGTAAAATGTGTGCATGCAAAGAGTTAAAATACCAGCATTTAAAATACCCTGTGGTGTCTAGTTTTGAAAAATATATGGTTTTGTTGGGCACACTGAAATGGCCCGGCTCAAAGATGTACCAAATAGGGCATGGGCAGTGGATCCCCAAATGCCAAAGTTCAACATTGAAAAATGCGCATGCCCCAAATGTGGCCCTTTTGCCCCCAAACGGCCAGGCAAAATCATTCATGTGAGGTATCGCTGTACTCAGGAGATGTTGCTGAACACATATTGGGGTGTTTTGTGATAGTGACATATACGAGAACTTTTTAATTCATACCTGAAGTAAAATGTGTGTGGAAAACCAAATGCAAAAAAATGACTACCACAAAGTTTGACAAAGACTGGTGGTAGATATGGTGCATGGAAAGAGTTAAAATACTAGCATTTGAAATACCCTGGGCTGTCTAGTTTTCAAAAATATATGATTTGATGGGGTAAATTGCATTGGCCGGGTTCAAAGATACCCGAAATGGCACATGGGGGGAAGAATTACCAGATTTGGAAAAAATGGCTTTGAAATAGCAAAACGCTACCTGTACTTATTGCCCCATAATGGGTAGAAAAAAGCAAAAAAACATAAAAACATTGGGTATTTCTAAACTCAGGACAAATAGTAGAATCCATTTAGCATGTTTTTTCATTACCTTTTATAGATGAGTAAAAGATTTTTCAACTAAAATTTAGAAACAGTCATTTTTTTCTAAATTTTTCACCATATTTTATACTTTTTTTAGTAGTAAATAATATGATACAATCAAAACAATGTCATCTAAAGAAAGCCCTTCTTGTCCTGAAAAAAACAATATCTAATGTGTGTGGGTTCAGTAAACGGGAAAGAAGAAAATTACAGCTAAACACAAGCAGCGCAGAAATGTTAAAAAGGCCATTGTCACGAAGGGTACAAAAAGTAAAATCAGCCTTTGTCACGAAGGGGTTAAGGACCATGCTGTTTATTTTTTGTATCCTTTGTGACCAAGACTGTTTTTTTCGCCTGTTAAACACTTTTAAAATGGGCGTTGATGCCCCGGGGAGGTGAAAATCTCGGCGTTACAGCAACACCGCTTACGTCATGGGTCATTAATTGACGTTTTTGTGTGAAGTGCCTGTCCCGTCATTGGTCGTAAAGGGGTTAATATGTCATCTTTTGTTGTGATGATATCTTGGGATCATGTCCCCCATGTTATTAAAAACATTACAGATATCACAAGTGCCAGCTAGGTGACCCATTGTAATTTCTTAGGCCCTGTTTTACTCCTACTGCCATGTTTCCTTTCATTATCAAGGTCGCCCTGTCCGCATGCAGACCATCTTCATGTCGTGATTTTACTATGGAAACTTAACCGTATTTCTCAAATCATAACTCTGGGGATGCATCTGCTTTGTGGCCTCAGTGCCTGGTCTCCTGTAGAATTTTACGGCACCCAGAATATGGCATCTGGCATCATTTTAAGTGCCTGGCCAAGATTCCAGCTAACATTAATGACAGGGTGTGGCCCAAGAAAAGACACAATTTTCTGGTGTTCGTGCAGGATGCATTGTTGACCCTTAAACAAAAGCAACAATAGACAAGAGCCTTGACAATTGTTGAGAGCGGAAAAAATATAATGTATATATTTTTAAATAAATTATACCCTTAGTGATCCTGGGCCATTGCCTGTTTTAATTTTCCTAACACTGTTTTGTACAGTGCTTTAACCTGCCAATTGGGTTTTTATGTTTTAATTTTTTTGCATATATTTGGGTTTCCAATTCTAATATATACCAGCACAGAGAAAATAAATATCTTTCTCAATTTTAAAAAAGTCTCTAACTATAGTCTAATCATATAATCTAACTATGCTTCTATTTTGGTTTTAGACCATGATTATAACAGAGTTCATAATAAAGTATTTTTGACGTGATAGAAAGATCTAATGGACGTTTGTGTGTGCTGTTTGAGAATCAAGATCACAGAGCAGCAATCATCCTTTGAGAAAAGTCTTTGAGTTTGAAGTAATTGTATCTATTTATTAGTAACTTTTTTTCTTGGTTAGATTTTTTTTTCACTTGTGTCATGGCGATGTCGATTGGCCAATCTGTTGTGTTGGGTGCGGGCAAGAAAGTCCCTTACCGGAAGGAAATGAAGATTTTCCTCAGAATTAAATTGTTGTTGAAAAACAATCTTTCTCTAGGAGACTGCACATTTGTAGTCACATGGAGTGGAGTATATAGCCCGATGTCATACTTACACTCGCATAAAGGACACCTGGGTTGTATAACATTCAAAGTCATGAGCAGCTTAGCAGCTGATGGGGAACACACAGAAGCCCACAGAGTTCTTTGTACTTAGTACGTATAGTGGTATTCGACGCTACATATGGTGTTTGTAGGTGGCACTCTTTAAGTATTAACAGAATATTTGTGGGTAAGGCGGCATTTTAGCAATTTACATCTGTGCCCAGGTTTACTTGGACAATCCGGATAACCAACATTCTGCATCATTTATATGCTTTTATTATTCGAGTAGATCGTAAAAGGCAGATGTGCTGCCCCAAAAACAGTTTGGCATATATAGTGCCTCCTATTCCATAGTGTTGTACAGTGGGTAAAGGCGGTATAACAAGTAGTGCATCACATAATTCTGATTAATAGAAATAAAAAGAAGGCCCTGCTCAAACATACGATCTAAAAGGAATTCTTGCAAGCTTTTTTTTTATGTAGATTGTCATGCTGTGAAACCCTTATGATTTGTTGGACCCGGAATCATAGAAATAGATTGTTTATGGGGTCTGCCTTTTTATAAATGATTTGCTATGTGCTTATTACCTCGTGTATTGGTTTATGCCTTGAGTTTATCATGTTCTAGGTAGAGCAAATGGTGGCACTATGTATAAATTAAATGTAGACTTACATTTTAATATGCATTAGCTGTCTCATTAGTTGGTTTTATCTTGCAGTTCTTTCCTCTATCATATGCGTAATTAACCAGTGGGCTGAACCACCATTCACTCTTTTGAGTGAAATATACTTTACTGGGTATGTTCTGTTGCTGTTATAAGGCTGAGAATACCCTCTGGTATTCTTCTTAAATATACTGTTTCTACTCAATTATAAGATGACCCCCCCCTCCCCCAAATTTTACAAATTTTTTTTTTATTAAAGAAAAAGCATGAATATAAGACTACCCTATAAGAAAAAAGTTTTATTAGTAAATATGAATTTACATTTAAACTTTTTTCTTATTTAATAAAAACTACAATTGAGAAAAATGTAAAGAAAAATCTTATTTACCCATCTGCCCCAGATATGCCTTATACCCCCTATATGTCCCCCTGACTTACCGATGCATCTCTAGTATCGCGCTCCAGAACCGTGCTCCCTGGTGTCAAGTGAGGGCAGCCAGTGGACGTCGGCGCGATGCGCGCGGACAGCCTCCGCTGCTACCTGACACTTCCGTCGGGGCTTCTATGACTGAGCGCCGGAAGGTCACGTCACTCAGACGTTCACCAGCTGCATGAGAGGACCATCCAGGTCCCCTGCAGCGCTGCGGGGGATCCTCCTCTCTGGCTGCCAGTGAACGTCTTTACGATGTGCGTAGACAATTTCCGCTGCTGCTGGCCAGTACTTCCTCCGGGGCTTCCATGGTTGGACACCGGAAGGTCATGTCATAGAAGCCCCGCAGAAGTGCTTGTTAGAACAGGAGGTTTGTTTTTTATCTTACATTTTATGTGTATCCAGTTTGTTACATGTCTTTTTTGTTTCTTTTTTAGATTATGTCTACTTTGAAAACTCCTCCAGTAATCCATATTTAATACGAAGGATTGAAGAACTTAACAAGGTAGATTTTGTTTTATATACAGCTAATGTGCATGATCACTGGGCTGATGAGTAAATGCTGTATTTTTTGACTCAACAGCTCTATTCTGTTTGTTTCTGTATTTGTTGGTTAAAGCAACTTGGTCAACAACCATTTCTGTGAAACACATTGATTTTTCAGATGTTGCATTCTTTTATTTTCTCTTCAGGCAAAGTGTTCTTGTAAATGTATGCCTGTTTCTAACTCTTGTATACATGTAATAAAAACTTCCAAAAAAAAACAACCTCGGCAAAATTCCACTACTAAAATTTTGCAATTAGTTCTAACTGGCAAGCTCTATCGGTCTTTCTGTTTAGACATATACATATGTTGTACCTTACAGTATATTTTGACAGTTACATGGAATTTATATAAAGAAACCTGTAATGTCTGCTAAAATATTTAAGGAATGCATGGGGGATCTGATGTTGCATGCCTCCCAAGCACAAAAAAAAATCGAAACTATAATGGCTCTTTAAAACATAATGTGGTTTGTTTCAAAGCATAGGTGACTGTTCATATATTAGTAATATATATATATATTTGAGTAGCACGATAATGGATCAAGTCAAGAAAATAAGCAGTGCATTATGACTTGACAGTTCTTACTTAAGTGTGTTCTGAAGAATTAACCTTTTGTGTTAACAGACTGCAAATGGAAATGTAGAGGCAAAGGTTGTTTGTTTCTACAGAAGGAGGGACATCTCAAGCACACTCATCTCGCTAGCGGATAAACATGCTAGTAAGTACATTACGCTTACCCTTATTTTTTTTTTAATTCAATGAATCTTGCAACAGTTTGAAGTCAATCAAGAAAATGAAAAAGTCCTCTTTTAATAATCAAGTTTTGTAATGGCATAGAGAAGTGCAAAATCCATGGGTTGAAATCATGTTTTCAGAAGGCAGAACTGCTAAAAATAGCAGAGTGCCAACTTCACTATGACGTGCCCACATTGTATGTTAGAGGTAATCTATTATATATGATGTAGTCATCCAATCATAAGATTCTATAACATACACAGTCATGTAAACCTGATATTTATGCAAATCACAGTGCATAATAGTGTATGCTGCATGCATTTTCATCCAGTTCCCTTTGTTAATTCTGTTTCTATTCTAGTTTTCCAACTGTTTTTCTCCTGGTTTACTGTGTTATCCTTTAGTCCCTGACCCTCTTGCATTTCACTTGCCTACACGGCTGTTCTGTTTAATGCGTTTCACCTTTGTCTGCTTACCTATTAGGCTGTAGGGAGGACGGAGTGACATATCTGGGGGTATAAGGCATATCAGGGGGCATGGTGGCATATCGGGGAGGCAGTGTAGCAAGTCTGGGCTCAGATGTGCATAACTGGAGGGGCAGGTTGGGAAATAAACAATAAATGCATTTTTAAGTAAATGCAGTTTTTTTTTTTTTATTCTGCTGTTTGTTTTTAACATCCTGTTTGTTAACCCCTTCGCGACCTTTGCCGGTTCAGGACCGTCATGACATGAAGGTCACTAAATGACCTTTGACGGTCCTGAACCGTCAAAAAGTAAAATAAGCTTAGAAAGTGATCAACGATCACTTTCTTCGCTTAAACGGCGTTACTGTAATGCCTCGATGTCGAGGCATTCAGCAAGGCCGAGATCGGCATCGGGGGCCATGTCTGGCCCCTCCCCGAGGCGTCAACAGCCGCCATACATTGTATGGCGGCGGACGCCCGTTTTAAAAGCGTTTAGGAGGCGATCAACGATCGCCTCCTAAACTTAAATGGTGTCGCTGGAATGCCTCGATCAGGAGGCATCCAGTGACACCAAACACTTACCTCTGGGTGGGTTGTGACCGCTCCGGAGAGCAGTCACAGCCGCAGCTGCTGGTGTTCTTCGCCATCAGCAAGATGGCGGCCGCCCTGTAAAAGAAACAAACAAGTTTTTAAAGTTCACTAGATGGTCTAGAGAACTCTGGCTCCACTTGCAGGTTGAATACAGGTACTGCATTCAACCATGCAAGTCAATGGAGCCCAGCTTTCTAATCACAATGTGATTAGTAAAATATTAAAAAAAAAAAAAAAAAAAAAATATGGAAAAAAAAAAATATGGAAAAAATTAAGTGCTAACATTTAAAAATAATTATGCAGTGATGTCACTAGATGAACCATCCAGTACCAGCAAAATGTGTAAAAAAAAAAAAAAATAAAAAAAAAAATAAAAAAAAAAAAAATAAAAAAATAAAGTTTATTATTTTGAGCAAGTGCTAAAATTGCTCAAAAATCTCAACAAAGAGTTAAAATAAAAGCACTTCAAATACCCAAGGGGTGTCTAATATAAAAAAAAAATGGCTGATGGGGTAAATTGGAGTGGCTGAGCTCAAAGATAGGGCATAGGCACAGACTTTCCAAAATGGACAAAAAAAGCGCACTTCCCAAATGTGGCATTTTAAATCTCAAACACGACAAATCCATGCATGTCGGGTATCACTGCACTCAGGAGATGTTCCTGAACACACATTGGGGTGTTGTTTGACAGTGGCATATACCAGGACCTGTATATCTATAACTAAAGTACAATTTGTGTGTGTAAAAAAAAAATAAAAAAATTACTATTACAAAGTTTGACAAAGTGTAGTTGTATAATTGGTGCATGGAAAGGGTTAAAATAACAGCATTTGGAATACCCTGGGGTGTCTAGTTTTCAAAAATATATGGTTTGAATTGGTTAAATTGAGTTAACCGGCTTTAAAGATGTTCCAAAGAGGAGATGGAGGCAGACTGACCAGATTTGTTAAAAAAGATTTGGAAATCATAAAATGCTGCTTGTACTTATTGCCCTATAACTTACAAAAAACAGCAAAAAAACATAAAAACATTGGGTATTTCTAAACTCAGGACAAGTAGTAGAATCTATTTAGCTAGTTTTTTTACTTTCTTTTTTAGGTGAGTAAAAGATTTTTCAAATAAAAGTCATAAAATGTGTTTTTTGTTTTTTTTATTTTTTTTATAGTAAATAAGATGATACGATCAAATGGTATCTGAAGAAAGCCCATCTTGTCCTGAAAAAAACAATATATAACTTATGTGGGTACATTAAATGGGTGAGGAGAAAATTACAGCTGAACACAAGCACCACAAAAGTATTAAAACAGCCTCGGTCCCACAGGGTACAAAACGAAAAATGAGCCCGGTCCTTAAGGGGTTAAATTATTTTAAATAAATGAAAAATTTACATTTTCTTTATCCGATTAATCGAAAAAATAATTGCCCACTAATAGATTATGAAAATAATTGTTAGTTGCAGACCTGTTCTCTAGTATATAGAGTGAATTGTATATTGCTATTGGTTTGTTAAAATAGAATTCGTCAGAGTCTTGGTTTTGCTCCAACCATATCGTAGCAATCTAAATTCATAACGATTGATGGCGTGCCGGGGGTGGGGGTGTTGTGACAATGTCAAGAGGTTTACAGAATGTAAACCAGAGTGCAGAAGTAGTGTTAGTTGCAGAGTAGATTTTGCTCATTGCCACACTTTAAGTGGATGGGATGTATTGTATTCTGTGTCCCTCGTGGCCTATGTGTAATTTACATGTATCTACAACTACATCTATAGGATATATTTACTAAAGGGGCTAGGGGCTTTTAAGAAAATTATACAGATTAAGGTAGTTTTACTATTTGGTTTGAAATATGTGCGTCAATAATTAGGGGGGTGGATGCCCCATGCTCTGAAAAATGTGCTCTTTCCCTCCCAAAAAACTGAGTGGGTTATGAGGTCCCTACAATTGTTTAGGAAAGTTCCCTGTCAGCACATAGAATACATTTGGTCTACTAATAAATGATCAGCTTACTGAAGTATAACGGATTACAGACTTTCAAGACTATCTAGGTCTCTTCTTCAGGCATATTACACGTTTGAAGCAGAAATTGCTCATACATTTATACAGTAACATGCAAACAGTCACATTAACCCCTTCAAGGCCGGGACGTACCGAGTACGTCATCGATGATGCGCGATCCAGCGTCGCTATGAACGCTGGGATTGCGAGGGGCGGCTGCTACTGACCGCTTGGTGTCCCCAGCGATCCTTAGCAGCCACGCCCCCTGAATTACGTGCACGTGATCGCTTTGAAGCGAATCATGAGGACGGAATTAAAATATTTTTATTTTTTTTAAACTGCGGTCTTCAAGGTGTAACCCTTTTTTTACCTTGCTCTGCTGCCAGGCTGGTAGTTACATATTTCAGTGACGCTGGTGACAGGAAACCTGAGCCTCCGCAATTGCTGGGAGATCGGGACATCTTCTTTCTTTATGCAGTGCCTCCACTCAGTGATTTGTACTACGTTGAGTAAGGGAACCCACCCACTGAGAAATGGCCCCTTTCACACAAGAAAATAACACACACAACTGAAATGCTAATTATTTATAGAATATATTAAAATAAACAGGTATTATAATATAAGGACCCAGCTGCTGTGCCTATGCAGTTCAGTTCTAGCAGTGGGTGCACAGTCCTGAGAATATATATATAACACAGATAACTGCCAACAGCCGCTCCCCACCCCAAATGTAGGTGTTCTTCCCACCCAGATGTCCCAGTGTTGGTGCACTGTTGGGGCCCTTGATGCAGGTAGCGCTACCCGGGGAGACAAGGATATATTTATGTTGATAGATATATATTAGTGAAGTACCTCTCCTTAATGTCTTCAGGCAGCTCTGGGATGCTGCCCCTTTAACCTCCTGGCTGAGAATAATAACTGTCTTCCCACACAGATGTCTGTCTGCAGCTCTGCTTTCACCTCACTGGTACAGGATGCAGGACTTGGACGCTCTGGGTACTTGCAGTCTCTCACTCTCACTCAGGAACATACAGCACCATGCTGTATTCTCTGCACACTTCTACTTCAACTTCAGTGTACTGCTTGGATGTCAGCAGTACACACACTAAAGGCAACAGGTTTACTTCAGGCTTGCTTACAGGGAGGGCAGTCTGTCTCTCTTCCTTCTTCACTCCCCTGCTTCGCTCTGCTCTTCCAGAAGTTTCTTTCTAGACCATCTCCTCTGATAGGCTGAGAAACATTCCCTAGCTTAGGCAAACTGACATATGTCCCATTGAGATACTGATTGGCTCAGAGGAGACAAGTAACCTGGTGCTGGAAGGAAAGGTCAGTATCCATGACAACCCAGCTGTAATGTTATTAGACAAAATAACTGCATTGGGTTACACCCTCCGCCTTGAAAAAAAATATCCTGCCTCCCACTGGCAGGAACAGAACATCCTAGCAAAGTATAAAACAGTAAAACACAACATGGTACGTGATACACGAACAGCGACTTAGAACAGTAAAGCACTCTCACCAAGAATTTCGGTTAGGGCGTGCAACACATTTATCAATTTATTGTACATGGGTTGGGACTGAAAGTAGGTGGGTTCCCCAATGTTGTCATATGTTAGAAACCTCGGTGGCCTTCTATTTCTCCTGCTGCGACCCAGATTCCTCTGAGGAAGTCCTCTGGTATCTTCAGCACAAGGTCTTCCCCTTGCACTGTTGGGGAGGGGTCCAGTCGCTTGAGGCTCTGGTTCTCCCATAGTACTTAAGTCTCTTTCAGAGGAACCTGGGACAAAGCTAGGGCTTTCAGGATTCAGACAATTTGGAGGAGAATCGTGGACAGAAGGTTGGGGTAAAGTCCACCAGTCTTGTTCACAGCCAGATTCAGCAGCTCCTCTGCTAACAGGAACAACTCCACTAGAACCTTCTCCAGGGTCAATTGTTGATGGAGGTTGCATACTAGGGCCCTCATTTCCATTACTCTGACTATTTTCAGGAAAAGCCACAGGTAATAAGTGATTCCTGTGCCATGCCTTTATCCGGCCTTCAGGCCCCTTGATTCTGTACACGGGAATCCCTGGGATCTTGGAAACAACTTCAAACAAGATGTCTTTCCAACGGTCAGCCAACTTGTGTTTTCCTGGAATGCCTAAATTTCTCAGTAGGACTTTGTCTCCAGGCTGAATGTCCTTATAACGTACTTTAGTATCATACCTTTGCTTGTTATCTTCATTCAGCTTGGCTGTGGCCTGCTCAGCCAACCCATAAGCCTTTTGTAAGTTCTCCTTTAATTGCCTGACATATCGGTAGTGAGATCCATGGTTCATTCCATCTGAGGACACTCCCAGACGGATGTCAATGGGCAATCTTGCTTCTCTTCCAAACATCAAAAAATACGGGGAGAAGCCAGTGGATTCATGCCGTGTACAATTGTATGCATGAACCATCGCTTCTACATGCCGACTCCAGGACCTTTTCTCACAATCTTTAAGTGTCCCTAACATATTAAGCAGCGTTCGGTTGAACCTCTCAGGAAGAGCATCTCCCTCAGGGTGGTATGGGGTCGTTCTAGACTTTTCAATCTGAAGTAGCTTTAACATCTCATGAATAAGCTTACTTTCAAAATCTCTACCTTGATCGGAGTGCAACCGGTTTGGGAACCCATAATGTACAAAGAATTTTTGCCATAATACTTTAGCAACAGTGGCAGCTTTCTGATCTTTTGTTGGGTATGCTTGGGCATACCTGGTGAAATGATCAGTAATCACCAAAACATTGCTGGTGCCAGTAGAATCGGCTTCTATGCAGAGAAAATCCATGCAGACTAAATCCATGGGGCCCAAACTCCTAAGGTGGCCCATGGGTGCAGCTCTGGTAGGTAGGGTCTTCCTCTGGATGCATCTTCTGCACCTCCGGCAATACAGCTCTACAGATTCTCTCATTCCAGGCCAGTAGAAGCGATCTCGTATCAACCCAAAGGTTTTGTCTACTCCTAAGTGGCCATGGTGGTCATGAAGAGACCTCAGGACTATCCCTCTATACCTTTGAGGTAGGACTAATTGTTTCCTGCCAGGATGATCATGGTATTGTATAATACGATACAGGAGTTTATTTTCAATATGGAATCGACGCCACTCCTTCTTAAACTGTTGTTGTAGCTCAGCGGGTAAATCATTCAAAAGCTTAAGATTATTAGTCTTCACAGCTCTTAACAAACGACCAACTACAGGATCTTGGTTCTGGGCTTTTTGCTTTTCCTCTATTCGAATCATGGACCACAGGGGAATTGTGGCTGGAAGGCACATAGCCTCTGGAATGGCTTCAGGCATACAGCTGAGAGAGTCTATACACCGCAACTCTGAGAAATTTACCCACTCATTTTCCACTGTTGAGGTTTGGCAAAGGGCTCTGACTCCTGGGCCAGGGATCTCAACCCACTCCTCTTCATCTCTCACTGCAGGCAATCCAGGTCGTCTAGATAGAGCATCAGCCCCCACATTCGTTGGTCCTGCCTTGTATTTCAATGAAAACTCATAATTGGATAACGCAGCTAACCACCGATGACCTGTAGCATCCAACTTGGCTGTAGTCAAAATGTAAGTGAGAGGATTGTTGTCAGTTCGCACCTCAAACTTAACACCATACAAGTAATCATGCAACTTCTCCACAATAGCCCACTTAAGGGCAAGGAACTCTAATTTATGTACTGGATAATTCTTCTCACTTCCGGTTAAACTCCGACTGATATAGGCCACTGGCCTAAGCCCTTCAGGATATGGTTGGTGTAGGACACCCCCAAGTCCTTCCAAACTTGCATCCACGTGTAAAACATATGGCTTGTCAGGATCAGCATAAGCTAGAACGGGCGCCTCAGTCATCTTCTGTTTAAGAAGCTGAAAAGCCTCTTCACACTCTGAAGTCCACTTTTCCCCAATAGGGTCTTTGGGGTGAAGAATTTTCCGCCCCTTTTTAACAGGTTCCACTTGCAGAAGATTGTGGAGACTTCGGGCTATTTTGGAGTAGCCTTCCACAAAACGCCGGTAATAGCCACAAAATCCCAAGAAAGAACGCAACTCCTCAATGTTACTTGGTTTGGGCCAGTTAACAACTGCTTCAATTTTGGCAGGGTCTGTGGCCACTCCTTCAGCGGATACGATGTGTCCAACATATGTAACTGAATTTTGAGCAAATTTGCACTTATCTAATGAAAGTTTGAGACCTTCAGCCTGTAAACGATCTAACACTTTCAGCAGCCGCTTTTCATGCTCTTCGGGATTCTTTCCAAATACAATTATGTCATCCAAGTAGACCAGACACTCCCTTGGATTCAGATCCCCTAATGTCTTCTCCATTAGTCGTTGGAAAGTGGCTGGAGCTCCGGTTACACCTTGTGGCATACGGGTAAATTGGAAAAACCCCAAGGGACAAATGAATGCAGTCTTCTGCTGATCTTCTTCTCTCATAGGCACTTGATAGTATCCAGACCGTAGATCCAAGACACTAAACCACCTGCTCCCAGTTAAGGCATTCAGGAGGTCTTCTATCCTTGGCAGTGTATACTGATCAGGGATAGTTCTCTTGTTCAATGTGCGATAATCAATGCACAGGCGCACTGAACCATTCTTCTTTCTCACCACGACTATGGGAGAGGCATACTGACTTCTGGACTCACAAATAATTCCAGCCTCTTCCATTTCTTGAAGTATGTTTCTCACATCTTCAATATCTCGAGGAGCAATTCGTCGGGATCTCTCACGAAAGGGAGCAGGATCATTCAGTCTAATGCTATGCTGGGCACTTTTGGCACAGCCCACATCCATATCTCCTGTAGAGAAGGCCCCTTCTCGGGATCTAAGAGCCTTCAACAGTCTCTCTGTCCATTCTGGGGATAGGTGAGACCCATCCAGATTGAACTTTAGGTCTCTGGAAGAATTTTCTTCACAATTTACTGTAAGCATAGTAAGAGGGGTTATCTCTTCCAGAAGGTGGATAACTCCCAACTGCTGACAATGATCTATACGAATATCAGTAGCAGATCGATTGAAGACAGTTACTGCAAATATGTCGATCTTCTGACTTCTCCAGTCTTTCACTTCTGGCATAATAGTCCAACCTTTAATGGAGTCTTCCTCAGGAAGGGATTCCAGGCAGAACTGACAATCCCCAGAAAACATACCTTCTCCCAAGACTGCAACAGCTGTAACAGACTTCATTTCTCCAGGCTTTAGAGAAACAGGTTGGGGACCCCAATAATGAAACTGTCCAGTTTGGGTCTCAAGAGCCAATTTATGACATTCCTGTCTCAGGGCTGGTTCTAGTTCTTCCATCCTTTTCATATAGACATCTCCCACTTCCTTAAGGTAGGTTTGCAACAGACCTCGAACCATGTGAGTGTTCGTCCCAAGTATAATGGGAATACCAGGCCGAGCTAGGTTTGGACACACTAAGGCTTCAACATCCATAGGATACATCATTCCAGTGTCCAGCTGAGGAATCACAATCTGCACCTTGACGACTCCTTCGACAGGATAAGCCTGGGAACTTAACCCCCACAACTTCACATCATCTGCTGGCAAGATAGGTAAATGGCTTAGATGCTCATCGTAGAATGGACGGAAAATTATAGTTACTTGGGAGCCTGTGTCCAGCAATGCTGAGGCATGAATCCCTTCAACCATAAGAGATATGAGAGACTTTGGGCCTATCCTAATATCTGTAGACAGTTCATCATTACTTTTACTAGGTAGCTTTTTCCTTTGCTTCCTTTGCTTCTTCTTCCTCTGAAATGTAAGCTCTGCAGAACTCTGTTCAATAGTTAGGACTTCTACATTAGCAGAACCAGCCTTAAGAGGGCATTTACTTAGCAGATGTCCCTTTTGTCCACAGTTGAAACACTTAAATTCTCTCCTCGTCTCGGGCTGTGGCCACGCTCTAGGAGTCTTCTCTGAGTCTTTGGGTTGAGCATCCACTTTCTTTTCCTTGAACTCAGTTTTCCGTTCTTCCTTTCCAGAGGCTTTGGTGTCAATTCCCTTTTGGCTAGCTGCATAGGAGAATTCCTTCTCAATGGCTTTAGCCTCCTTTATTAGATCTGAAAAGCTAATGGGACCTCTAGATCGCAATAGAGCAGTTAAGGACATAACTCTATTATCCTGTGATCGAGTCCCTCTAAGTACTTGTTTTCTTCTGTATGCATCAATTTCACCTCGAGAAATTATCTTCTTTTCAAACAGTTTACCTAATATCAACTCTAAGCGAACCAAATAAGCAGGGAGTTTCTCCTTTTCTTTCTGGATGGTATTATAGTATTGAGTACGTAGTTCATCCTCTGTATCATCATCTCCATAGACTTCATTCAACACCTTGATTATATCATTGGCTGTTGAGTCAGGGTATAGCAAGAGATGATGTCTCACTAATTCCAATGCTGGAGTTTTCAAACCTTCAATGATTCGTTGACGTTTAACATTTTCAACACAGGTCCACTCTTCTAACATCTGGACTGCATTACTTTTCCAGGTAGAGAAATCCTCCTCACCTGTGGGCACAGGCATAACACCGGAAAAGGTTTTCAACTTCCTGTAGTGCTGTTCATGAGATGCTTGTACAACACTTTTAGACAGCTGAGCCAGTACTTCAGTTAAGGATGGACTTGTCTCATTTCTCTGAATAACAGGGGTGGTATGATACTTCTTTCGAGATCTGTCTCGCGTGGGCAGCTTAAGATGCTTCCTTACAGTTTCACAACCGCTCTCACTGTCACTATGGATTTCGGTATCAGAGTCGGGGCTGAAAATATTGTCATTGTCCCCATCGTTGACTTCACCGTCATCGTCGCTATTTTCATAAGCATAAATCAAAGGACTGCCAGGTATATGTGTCCCTGGCAACTGTATACACATAGGACCATCTTCCTTGTTCAGAGGTCCATAGCCTCTTACTAGAGCCACAGCCAATCCTGCTGTTTCATCCTTCCGGGTCTGTACTAGACGAAAATGCTCTAATCCTTGTATCTGTCGAATGGCATCATCAAAACTTTTTCTTTTTAATGCAAGAGGTATATTGCATATAGCCACAGCCTGGTTAGGTGGAATAGATTTTCGCAGTGCCCATTCCCGAACTTCTAGGGAGTTGGGGTACGAAATGCTACTAATAACTCTATTAACGTCCCAACTCATCTCAGCAGTGCCTCCATCTGTAACCCTTTTTTTACCTTGCTCTGCTGCCAGGCTGGTAGTTACATATTTCAGTGACGCTGGTGACAGGAAACCTGAGCCTCCGCAATTGCTGGGAGATCGGGACATCTTCTTTCTTTATGCAGTGCCTCCACTCAGTGATTTGTACTACGTTGAGTAAGGGAACCCACCCACTGAGAAATGGCCCCTTTCACACAAGAAAATAACACACACAACTGAAATGCTAATTATTTATAGAATATATTAAAATAAACAGGTATTATAATATAAGGACCCAGCTGCTGTGCCTATGCAGTTCAGTTCTAGCAGTGGGTGCACAGTCCTGAGAATATATATATAACACAGATAACTGCCAACAGCCGCTCCCCACCCCAAATGTAGGTGTTCTTCCCACCCAGATGTCCCAGTGTTGGTGCACTGTTGGGGCCCTTGATGCAGGTAGCGCTACCCGGGGAGACAAGGATATATTTATGTTGATAGATATATATTAGTGAAGTACCTCTCCTTAATGTCTTCAGGCAGCTCTGGGATGCTGCCCCTTTAACCTCCTGGCTGAGAATAATAACTGTCTTCCCACACAGATGTCTGTCTGCAGCTCTGCTTTCACCTCACTGGTACAGGATGCAGGACTTGGACGCTCTGGGTACTTGCAGTCTCTCACTCTCACTCAGGAACATACAGCACCATGCTGTATTCTCTGCACACTTCTACTTCAACTTCAGTGTACTGCTTGGATGTCAGCAGTACACACACTAAAGGCAACAGGTTTACTTCAGGCTTGCTTACAGGGAGGGCAGTCTGTCTCTCTTCCTTCTTCACTCCCCTGCTTCGCTCTGCTCTTCCAGAAGTTTCTTTCTAGACCATCTCCTCTGATAGGCTGAGAAACATTCCCTAGCTTAGGCAAACTGACATATGTCCCATTGAGATACTGATTGGCTCAGAGGAGACAAGTAACCTGGTGCTGGAAGGAAAGGTCAGTATCCATGACAACCCAGCTGTAATGTTATTAGACAAAATAACTGCATTGGGTTACAAAGGGAAGACACAGTACGCAAGCGCTGGTCCTGAAGGGGTTAAGATACAAATAAATGTAAATACGTTTGTTTAATGTTAGTGTGAAATGTAGCGTTTAGCACGAGTAGCCTCTACTGGTGTTCTAGGCTGCTATAGACTTTGTCAATGTGTACGATTGTGTGCATAGTTTGACATAAATCCTTTTATATTAAGTGGAACACAGTGACAGCGAGTGTTTTGGTGTTGTGGGGTGAACAGGTTTGGAGGTAAAGTGTAGGTGCTCTGTGCCTTGCTGCAAGAGTGAGCCTACGGGCTTGTTTTTCTACTAACCTTTTAATGCACGTGTCCCGTCCCGTCCCCATACGTCATGTGAGAGCTCCTTTGTAGTTGTAGTTCCTGCTATGTGGGGCAGCCGTGATAAGTGTATGTGTGTTAACAAACTTTTAGACCCATGAATGCCTATGTGTGTTGCAAAATGCACAAAATGTTTTAGTTCCTCCTTAAAAAAAAATAATTATATATATATATATATATATATATATATATATATATATATATATATATATATATATATATATATATATATATAATCCTCTCTTATAACTGATATTTGTTTTAAGGGGAAATGGAAGAAGAAATGGAAAATCCAGAAATGATGGATTTACCTGAAAAGCTGAAGCACCAGTTAAGGCACAGAGAGTTGTTCCTGTCCCGACAACTTGAGTCGTTACCAGCCACTCACATAAGGTCAGGTATTTGGCTTACATTGATTGTTTGTTTGTTTTTTTGAGGTTTTAGCTATACTTTTAACAGTGCAGGTGTACATATATGTATGTACATAGATAAAGGCATATCTTACATACTGTTCTATGCTTAAAAAAAGTTGAAGCAATTGTTAGCAGTGAACTATGCAGCTAGTTAGGCAGTGGCACATATGAATGTGTAACAAAACCAACAATTTACCTGTTTTTTTGGCATTTGTCAAAAGTTAAATTACATGGCAATATGCAAAGCTTAACTATTGCTGAATGTATTTTTCCTCATCTTTCAGGGGCAAATGCAGTGTTACACTCTTGAATGAGACAGAATCGCTTAAATCTTACTTAGAACGAGAGGTATGATTCGTTTCTGTATTCCTTTTTCATGTATTCTGGGGATTATTCGCTAAAGCAGGAGTTTGCAGATACAGTCCAAGGAGAGTTGTAGTTTGAACTCGCCAAATGTACTATCGATCCTTTTGGATCTCATAATTTTTATTTTATTAATGTAATACACAAGTGTATTTTATGATTGTGAATTATGTATCTAGGTACAAGCCGCTGTAAGGCTCTTGCCCACAGTCCCACTATGGTACTATCTTTAGTGGGATTTTTTTATAATTTTAACAACTTTTTGGTACCTATGAGGAGTGTAATAGCTAACGTTTTTTTCCTTTTTCTTTTCTTTAGGATTTTTTCTTTTACTCATTAGTATATGATCCACAGCAGAAGACTCTCTTGGCAGACAAGGGAGAGATACGCGTGGGCAATAGATACCAAGCCGATATAACCGATTTGCTGGAAGAAGGTTAAGAGCTATTTTATATTATTAAATGTTATTTTTTGTTATCCTTGTTATTTTATACATAAAAATCATCGGAAAATGGGCTGACAACCCTGTAATGTGTGTAGATAGGTACATCTAGGCTTTAGAAAACGCTGAATCTGTTTTTGTAATTTAGTGGTGTTGTCACAGATATGGCTATTGGTTGAGCTGTGACGTGGAGTATGGGTGTGAAAGGGTTAACCAAAAACGCACTTCTGGTGCGTTTATCACTTTCCCCGTATGGCACCAAGCAACCAAAAATGATCACCGCCAAAATTCCCAGCATAAAACAATCCACAATCCTCCTTGACCCCAGAATGGCAGTCAGATCTCTCCTTGGATAAAGATGATGTTTCCCTATAACTAAAAAATTATATCCCTGAATATTACGTTTTTGCAAGTATTCACCCAGTTGCTGTTTAAATGTCTCTACAGACTCTGCAGGCAGAGAATTCCACATCCTTATTGTTCTTACTGTAAAAAAAAAACAAAAACCTTTTCCTTTGCCTTATTCTAAATCTCCTTTCGTCCAGTCCAAATGCGTGACCACGTGTCCTATGCATAGTCCTATTTATGAACAGATTTCCACACAATGATTTGTATTGGCCCCGAATATATTTATCTAATGCTATCATATCCCCTATGAGGCGTTCTTCTAAACTAAACAGATTTAAATGAATTAACCTTTCTTCGTAACCCGCCTCTGCACCTTTTTCCAGTGCTATAATATCCTTCTTTAGAATAGGTGCCCACAATTGCACAGTATATTTTAAGGTGTGGTCTTACCATTGATTTATAAAGAGGCAAAATTACATTTTTATCCTGCGAGTTGATGCCCCTTTTTATACATGACAATACCTTACTGGCCTTGGTAACTGCTGACTGACATTGCACATTGTTTCCTAGTTTGTTGTCTCATTTGTTGTTATCCCTAATTCCCTACCGTTTAGGGTGTAGGTTGCTTGTCCATTCCTTACCTTGAAGTGCATAACTTTGCATTTATCTACATTAAATTTCATCTGAATCCCTCTGCAGCAAAGTATCCTGCTCACATTGTATTGCTTTACAGAGTTTAGTGTCATCTGCAAACATGGAAACATGCCTATTGCAAGGTCATTTATAAATATGTTTAATAAAATTGGTCCCAGAACAGAAACCTGAGGGACACCACTTACCACTTTTGTCCAGCTTTGCCTTTTTATAACAACTCTCTGTACTCTTATCACTAGTCCAATGTTCAACCAAAGAACAAAAATTTGCATGTAGACCAATTTCTTCAGTTTGAATTAGGGCTGCAACTAACGATTATTTTCATAATCTATGTACATTTTTCATTTATTTAAAATAATTTAATAAACAAATGATGTTAAATATAAACGCAGAATAAAAAAAAAACCTGATAAAATGCATTTCTTGTCTTTATTTCCCAACCAGCCCCCCCAATTTATGCACATTTGAGCACAGGCTTGCCACGCTGCCTCCCAGACATGCCATGCTGCCTCCCACATATGCCATGCTGCCTCCCACATATGCCACTCCACGCTGCCTCCCACATATGCCACTCCACACTGCCTCCCACATATACCACTCCACGCTGCCTCCCACATATACCACTCCACGCTGCCTCCCACATATACCACTCCACGCTGCCTCCCACATATACCACTCCACGCTGCCTCCCACATATACCACTCCACGCTGCCTCCCACATATACCACTCCACGCTGCCTCCCACATATGCCACTCCACGCTGACTCCCACATATTCCACTCCACCCTGCCTCCCACATATGCCACTCCACGCTGCCTCCCACATATGCCACTCCACGCTGCCTCCCACATATGCCACTCCACGCTGACTCCCACATATTCCACTCCACCCTGCCTCCCACATATGCCACGCTGACTCCCACATATTCCACTCCACGCTGACTCCCACATATTCCACTCCACGCTGCCTCCCACATATGCCACTCCACGCTGCCTCCCACATATGCCACTCCACGCTGCCTCCCACATATGCCACGCTGCCTCCCACATGCACATTGAGCCCAGGCTTGCCACGCTGCCTCCCAGACATGCCACTCCACGCTGCCTCCCACATATGCCACGCTGCCTCCCACATATGCCACTCCACGCTGCCTCCCACATATGCCACTCCACGCTGCCTCCCACATATGCCACTCCACGCTGCCTCCCACATATGCCACTCCACGCTGCCTCCCACATATGCCACTCCACGCTGCCTCCCACATATGCCACTCCACGCTGCCTCTCACATATTCCACTCCACTCTACCCCCCACATATGCCACTGTGCCTGATATGCCTTATACCCCCTGATACACCACTCCATCCTCCCCAGACATGCCACACTGCCTCCCAGACATGCCACGCTGCCCTCCCCACATATGCCTTATACCCCCAGATATGTCTCTCCATCCTCCCCAGATATGCCTTATACCCCCAGATATCTCATAGTCCCCTCAGAGTCACAGACCTGTTCGCATCACACTGACACCATACTTTTATAAATAAGTACTGGGTTAATCTTCACTGCCCCCATGATTTAGATTCTCCTTAGTCTGCCCCCCTTTACCTCTAACTGCGCCTTAAGTTAACTTTATTAAATTAACCCTCAGTCCTCATCATTAAATTAACACTAAACACCCCATTAACCATAACTACCCCTAAATTAACTCTAAATACCCCATCAAACACAACTACTCTAAATTAACCCTAAACACCCCATTAACCACAGCATCCCCTAAACACCCCATTAACCACAACTGCCTCAAATTAACCCCAAACACCCCATTAACCACAGCTGCTCCTATATTAACCCTAAACACCCCATTAACCATAGCTGCCCCTAAATTAACCCTAAACACCCCATTAACCATAGCTGCCCCTAAACACCCCATTAACCATAGCTGCCCCTAAACACCCCATTAACCATAACTGCCCCTAAATTAACCCTGAACACCCCATTAACCATAGCTGACCCTAAACACCCCATTAACCATAACTGCCCCTAAATTAACCCTAAACACCCCATTAACCATAACTGCCCCTAAATTAACCCCCACCTCCCCTAACTTTCAGCAGCCCAAATATATATTTTATACTTACAGTTAGATGAGTGTCACAGCCATGTGGTTCTGGCCTTCTGGGAGAAGGAAGGGGGCGGGGCCAGTTGTCACAGTGATTACAGGGAGGGACTGGTAAGTATGAGCTGCTGCTGTGAGTCACTGAAACGGTTTATATAATGAGGGGTATTTTTCAGAGCGTTTGCTCTGAAAAAACCCTCATTTTATAATCGATAAAAATCGATTCAACTAATCGATAACGTTGGCAACGATTTTCATTATCGATTATCGATTTTATCGATTAGTTGTTGCAGCCCTAGTTTGAATACTAACCTATTGTGTGGAACCATGTCGAACGCTTTGGCAAAATCCAAGTAGATTACATCCACTGCAACACCCTGATCTAGACTTCTACTTACTTCTTTGTAGAATGCAATTAAATTACTTTGACATGACCTATGTTTCATAAAATCATGTATAAAAAAAAACAAACAAACGCTCTAGGCTGAAGTCGATTAAAGAACAAAGACAGAACTGATGAAAAATATTTGATCTGAGTATAAAATAGGTCCCAGTGCTGTTATACAGAGACATAGACATAAGGGGTACAGGTACATAGCAGTTTCAAAAATAACAGAGATACATCATACCATATTTCCGTGGAGCCTTGAGGTTGTCTTTTTGACAGACTGTCTCAATACCAATTGCTCACCTTTTAATTCCCTCCCCCGGTTGCCCTTTTCCTGTCACCTGACCAGTGGGATGGGAGTAGGGGGTTCAGTATATTATGACAGCTGAGACAATTTGACCCTGCCCTCAGGATGTTTCCTGGGATCACAAAATATGATATATGATGCTAGCAGAGCTTGGATCATCGTAGTTCTCTGGTCCTAGTGATCATTTTCTTACCACCGTCTGGAGAACTGGGTGAAAATATGGTGGTCAGATGAGACCAAAATCGAGCTATTTGGCATTAACTCAACTCGCTGTGTTTGGAGGAGGAATGCTGCCTATGACCCCAAGAACACCATCCCCACCGTCGAACATGGAGGTGGAAACATTATGATTTGGAGGTGTTTTTCTGCTAAGGGGACGGGACAACTTCATTGCATCAAAAGGGCGATAGATAGGGCCATGCACCATCAAATCTTGAGTGAGAACCTCCTTCCCTCAGCCAGGGCATTAAAAATGGATCGTGGATGGGTATTCCAGCATGACAATGGCCCAAAAACACATGGCCAAGGCAACAAAGAGTCGCTCAAGATGAAGCACGTTAAGGTCCTGGAGTGGCCTAGCCAGTCTCCAGACCTTAATCCCGTAGAAAATCTGTGGAGGGAGCTGATGGTTTGAGTTGCCAAACTTCATCCTCAAAACCTTAATGACTTGGAGAGGATCTGCAAAGAGGAGTGGAACAAAATCCCTCCCGAAGTGCAAACCTGGTGGTCAACTGCAGGAGATGTCTGACCTTTGTGATTGCCAACAAGGGTTTTGCCACCAAGTACATGTTCTGCAAATCAATTTATAACTGATCATGTCTTTGTCATTGGGCAAACGTACAACATCAGCAGGGGATCAACTAATTTTTTCCTTCACTGCATGTGACCTTTCACTTTTTGTACACATGAATGGTTTGTTCCTGAGTAACTGAAATCAATATCGCAAAAAATAAAATCTTCGTTGCCCTTGAGTGTACAACACAGGGTAAATGTAATTCACATGCCAAATAATTGAATTGGAGCTATGGGATTTCACCAAACACTGCATCTTGTGCAGTTAAATTACCTATGCTGATTTAACAAGCCAGTTCAATGGTTCCCATTTTTTATGTTTAGTATAGCCTAATGATTTATATAAAGTTTTCCATGTGCAGATAGGGCTTTCCTTTTAAATACATGGTTGAACAAGCAATTACATGATTACTATGATTTACAGATGTATGTAGCCCCATTTTATTATGCAGCATATCCCATGATATAAAGGTAAAATGTGATTCTTTTCTTCATAAATGCAAAACCAGATAAGTAAAAATAAAAAATATTATCAAAAGCTTCAAACACCCTTAGTAAACATAACATAAATGTATGTAATTGTACAATGCGGATTGCGCATGGAGTGTATGCGCATATTAGAACCATTTATACATCTGTCTTTTCCCCAGCTCCTTGCCTTGAGTTGTATTTGGTAAATTGCTTCTCTTGCACATGCATTGCTACGGAACTTCTACTAGCTCCGTTGCTGGCTCTTGAAGAATTGTAGGGGGACCTGAGACCCCAGTATGCATGTTCTTTTGATGCTTCAATTGCTTTTAATGGGAGTGCTTTCCCCCTAGTAACTTGCAACTTGGAGCAACCATATCTGGCAGGAAGTTCAGAGGTGCTCTGAACCTTTTTTAGAAGGTTATTTAGTTTCGGGGGTTTTTTGTTCCCCAGTTACACACGTCAAAGTACTTTAATATACATTCATTTTAGTGAGGCTGTTATGAGAAGTAGTAGACAAAGACATTCCTGTATGTAATAAAAGCTGCCGATTTATAAAAAACAAAAAAATTAAATATTCTTAATCGAGACTAGGTTATTAACAGAGTTTGTAAATATGTGGATCAGAAGACTAGCCAATGAGATACATAGTCTGGGAAGAGCCTGTACTTATTTTTTTAAAATTGAAAATATATGTATTTTTTTGTGAAACTCTGCTTTTAATGTTATGTGAAAGGAGGTTTGGCTATGTAAAATGTTCTTCATTTTTTCAGATGAAAATATTTTGTGTGTTTTATAAAGCATTAAGTAATTCGTTCTTTGTTTCTGCAGGTATGGAAGATGGTAGAGTTCAAAGTAACCTTGAAACAAAAGTGTGGGAAGCAAGCAACCCCCTCACAGATAAACAGATAGACCAATTTTTGGTAGTAGCACGGTAAGAAAATTATTTTTATATAATATATATGTGTATATAGTGTGAAAAACCCTGTAGCATGAGTGCCATAAAATATCAGTTATGGGTCTTAAGCACAGTCCTCTAGGTCAGTCAGGCTCAGGAACACCAACTTGCAGCAAAACAGTGCTTTATTTTTAACTGTTCAAACTAAACACCCCAAAACAAAATCATCAAAAGAAACAACCTAGCTCCCAATTGGAGCCCTCTCTAACTATACTGTGCTGGTCCAGCACAGTGGAGCTTCCAGTTCCCCCAACAGTCTCTCTGATCACCAGGTTCCAGGGGTTTTTATTGCCCAGCACCTGTGCCTGATGCAGGCCCCATAGGATTCCCAGACCAGATCCTGCAGACTTCTAGCCTCTTGGGAAAAGCCAGCATGGATATGGATACCCATATGTATGATCTGCATAGTACCTGTACCCAAATACCAAACTAATCCTCTCCCTGGTGTTTACAACATCACAATAATTATATAATCAGTATCTCACAAAAGTGAGTACACCTGCCGGCACTGGGGAGCTACAGTTCATTGAGGGAACCAGGAATGCCAACATGTACTGTGACATACTGAAGCAGAACATGATCCCCTCCCTTCGGAGACTGGGCAGCAGGGCAGTATTCCAACATAACACCCCAAACACACCTCCAAAACGACCACTGCCTTGCTAAAGAAGCTGAGGGTAAAGGTGATGGACTGGCCAGGCATGTCTCCAGACCTAAACCCTATTGAGCATCTGCGGGGCATCCTCAAACAGACGGTGGGGGAACGCAAGGTCTGTAACATCCACCAGCTCTGAGATGTCGTCATGGAGGAGTGGAAGAGGATTCCAGTGGCAACCTGTGAAGCTCTGGTGAACTCCATGCCCAAGAGGGTTAAGGCAGCACTGGAAAATAATGGTGGCCACACAAAATATTGACACTTTGGGCCCAATTTGGACATTTCCACTTAGGGGTGTACTCACTTTTGTTGCCAAGGTTTAGACAGATGTTGGTTATAAAGGAAGGGCTCCTATGTTTGTCAAATGGTTGGGAGTGCATTCATGACCCTGTCTAATGTCTTGTTGTTATAAGAGACTTGTGAGGTCTTTTTTGCCCTACAAATAAGGTAAAAAAGATTGTTGTATTGTCTCTGGCCTCCTGACCAGGGGTGGATTTGAGTTGTTCTGGGTATACAAGGCATGGCTAAGAATATTTAAGCCTCTGTACCAGAGCCTTGGCAAAAAGCTTCTGATCTGTGAGTAACAGGGAGATTATGTGGTACCTTGAGCAAAGCTGGACTCTCCTTAGATTTTTTTTTCTAGTAGCGCCCCACATAAGAGGTCCAAATCAAGCATTTGTGTACCTCCTTCACTGTTGGAGAAGATCTCTCTATCCGAGCTAGCCACACAATATTGACACAGTGCCTCCCAATGCCATCGCTCTATTGTATTTTTATCTGTCAAAAAAAAATAAATCCCTATTTAATGTCAACAGGTCAATTAACACACGGTATGTGATTGGGCAAATCAGATGCTTTACATCTGAGACTTTTTTTTTTTTTTTGAGATCCTACTATCTTTCTTCATTTGTATTTGAATTGTATATGGTAATGTGAATATCAGAACGTAATTTCCTGAAGTAGAAGCTAAAAAAAAGTCCTTTTTATTTTTTATTTTTTTTTAAATTAATATGTCAATATACCGTATTTGCTCGATTATAAGACGACCCCCCAAATCTGAATATTAATTTAGGAAAAAAAGCCTGAATGTAAGACGACCCTATAGGAAAAATTTCACAGAGCACTCTGCCTCCAGAAATGCCTTATGCCCCCCATTTAACACCCCCCCCCCCAATTTACTGGTGCTTCTGACTTCCCTGCCATGTTGCTGGGGCAGTGTGTAGATCCCACGCACTTACGCTGCAGCCGGAAGGAGGCGTGGCACCGGTGCGGGGAACTCTGATCTCTGACAGCTGCGGAAGGTCTGCGCGATGGACGCAGACAACCCCCGCTGCTAGCCACGCCTCCTTCCTGCTGCAGCCGGAAGTTGTCTACGTGAATTGCGTAGACATCTACACGCTGCCCCAGCTACACACCGGGGACTCAGAAGTACCGGTAAGTGTGTGTGTGGGGGGGGGGCGGGGGACAGGAGGATCCAGGTCCCCTGCAGCTGCGGAGGATCTGGATCTTAGTCGTCTCATAGTCAGACCTATTTGAGGTCTGATTATAAGATGACCCCGATTATAAGACGAGGGGTATTTTTCAGAGCAAATGCTCTGAAAAATACCCCTCGTCTTATAATCGAGCAAATACGGTAATTCCACAATATGGCCCTCATACTGTTTAGACCAGCTACCAGCATATTCTGAAAACTGGAACAACCACAGAAATAATTAGTATGTATGCTTCTGTCTTCCTCTTTACACTTTTAACCACTTTTTGGTCTGTACCAAACTGTGGTGTTTTATATAACTTAAATAACATAATGACTGTCCAGTTGTCCACTAGAGAAAGGAATATCTGCAACTGAGGTTCAGGAGGAGGCTGGGAATAAACAAGATGATATTTAGATCTACTTTACAACAAAATGGTGAGCTTGATTCTCTTTCCTCTTGAACCAAATCCCAGTTAAGACTGAAGTCACCCCCAGTCAAAAGTTCTATAGATAAACACCGATATAGGGTTTATTATAGACATGTAAGCGTTTTCAGGTGCCAATACATCTTTATCACAAAGGATAAATTCTATTAATCCAAAGGGCACAAATAATGGAAATATACTTTGAGTAAGAAATGAAAGTGTTTGAGGCTAACGCAAGGTTATAGAGAGGTCTCATAAGAAACGTAAGAAAGATATAACGGAATTTAGGGAAAAACACAATGTTTAGGAAGGGAATCTGACACATTTTATAAAGATCAAAAAACACTAGTAGTTTTTCTACAATTGTTGTCTTGGTTACTTGTTCTTACCGCCTTAACGTGGAATTGCACATCTTAGATATTAGGTTGACCTTTTCTA
The DNA here is from genome assembly GCA_029215755.1 of Spea hammondii. Lineage (NCBI taxonomy): Eukaryota > Metazoa > Chordata > Amphibia > Anura > Pelobatidae > Spea > Spea hammondii. The sequence continues at coordinate 15,769,454 of JARDYJ010000012.1, forward strand.
TATTACACGCAGGGATACCTGATGTAGTCTGCTACAGCCACAGGCGGCAATGTGACCTTACTGTGGACAGAGGTCAAATTGATTGTGTTGTGGTTTCTGGTTCACCTAAAAAGTGAGATTTTAGCTGAGGTTTTTTATGATTTTTTTTTATTTTTAAAAAGATGCCTGCGATGAAGGCAGTATCTAAGACCAAGCACCTATAGTGGACATCATTTAACTATCTGATATGTCCAAAAGCAAAATGTGTAATGCATGTATGTACTATTTATAAGTCTTTATTGTACCAGTAATGAGACTAGAAAATATAATTTTTAACCCCTACGTGTCTGGTGACGTACCAGGTATGTAATGCCCAAGTGGGCGTATCAGTTCAAGCAAAACAATTGCCCCCACGTCGCCATAATCGTGGTGATCGCTGGGGCTGCTGCTGCTGCTGCTGTCTGTCCTAGTGTCTGGGCAGACCAGCACAGCTACACCAAGCCTTTGATCACTCTGCAGGCTCAACATGCAATTGCTGGTAAACCATAGGCAGCTTCAGGGAAGGGGGTTGCTGCACGACCGCTCCATGAGAGTGACAGTGCAGTGTTAAGCTCTTAAATGCTGCGGTATTTTAAGGGTTAATACCCCTAAATTAAAGAGGCTCCTGCCCGTAATTGCCGGTTTACTGGCGATGGTGACCCAGCTGCCATGGGCAGCTTCAGAGGCAGGGATTGAAGTTGAAGTGTGGAGACCAGCCCCAATCCTCCCCTGCTGCCCGATCCCTCCATAAAGGGCGATAGTGCAGCGTTAACCCCTTCAATGCCGCGATTGTGTATGACATGATCATGGTATTGTCAAGCAATAGAAAAAGAGTTCCTATAACTTAGCGCTTTTATATAATATATAATCCACAAGATAAAAAATTAATACTTAAATTTCAGCGTGTACGGGTTGTTCAGTGGTCTCAATTGATCCAAATACCACACGGAATATAAAAAGCAAAGAGATGTTCTTGGTGAAGTTCAAACCGAGCATCAGAATGGGGAAGAAAGGGGATTCAAGTGACTTTGAACGTGGCATGGTTGTTGGTGCCAGAAGGGCTGGTCTTAGTGTTTCAGAAACGTACAAAAGAAAACAAACACCTAACTTTTAGCCACATAAGGTTAAAACCCTAACCAAGATGGATGCGACTCTTGTCTTGAGGGGGTCATTAGTAAAACTGCACAATAGTTTTCCATTGTACATTTTACCGAAAGTTCCACTGCTTCTATTACACAGAATTCCTATTATGTACATAGAGTTGAAACCTTTCCCATTTCCTTAATTGACAACTCTGCTTCTTACCGTAAGTATCGCATAGTTTTAAAAAAAGTTGCTGGTTTCAGTTGCTCTACTGAAATTACTTTTGGTCCATATATTTCCATGTGTTTTGGTCCTTTTTCAGCAGTATCCAGATTTCAGTAATCGTTTTATCAGGCTTGTATTCAAATTAAGTTGCTATTATCTTGTGATATGCAGCTGCTAAAATATTCTGCTCTGAGACACATTCTGTTGAGAGGAAACTAAAATGGTAGTGATATACACGTGCTATTATCAGAAATAATTGTCACAATACTCCAAATTGTCAAAATTGTATTTCAAGCTGTACCACTTTTTTTTTTTTTATACAAATGAAATAAATATTTTCTATTACATTGTTTGAATATTTTTTTTTAAGTAATAAAGGAGCAGAGTTGCCTTGTTATGGCATTCTGATTCAGTGATACTGTAGGGATAACCTGGTATATGTCCTCTTCTAGGAGGGGCCAATATCTATTAATTCTATTAAAACCCTCAAATGCACCCATAAAATGTATCACTTTAGATTAAGATTTGGGATCTTAGAATTCAGTAATACTTTCCTACCTGTGTTGAGTGCTTTCTGAATAGCTTTAAGACATCAGTCTGGATAACCTTTATCTTTAAAGTATCTCGTGTATTTTGAAAAAAATAAATATTTATCCTTGCAGTTTTGGTGAAGTTTAAAGTATTGTCCAGTAAGAATTCCTTTGTACCGGAAACCTACTGAAACAAAAGTTGTTTTTGCAGTCTCATTTATTGTCTTGTATATTAAAATGTAATGCTGTCTGTCTTAATTTCGTAAGTAAACTGTGAAATGGAGGTACTGCTGTTCAAATCCTCTGAAAAGGCATGGAAGCTGTTCTTTGCCATTGTTTTAAAATATTATGTAGCAGAACCATACTTGTATGTTGAGATATTGATATTTTTGGGAGGGTACGATCTTATCACCTTTAAAAATACATTTGCAAAGGATGGGGCATAACACATCCCGTTTTCTGTTTCTTATTGTTGAGACAGAATTATGCTTCAAAACAAAATCCAGAAGAATAACCACAAAATCTGTGTACAATTCTGCTCAGTCATAGAGATTCACAACAGACTTTTGTGGCACATGACTTGTCCATGTAGAGATACTATATTTGATAGGGGAAAAAATAATAAAGATGCAGTTACTTTCTTACCTATAAAACTACACCTAGCCTGTGGTTCTTCTGTTTAAATAAAACAGATAAAAGGAAGTTTTTTTTTGTTTTGTTTTTTTTTTATCTAAAGAACTAACTTTTTTAGAACCTCTGTCTTCACAATGTTAGAATTCCATCTTGATACGGTGTTCATGTAAACTTTGCATGTCTTACTTTCTTAAATTGTCTATTTTTACATATTGCTAACCCCCCCACCCATTGCGGCACGATTTATACTCCCTATATAAACATTGTAAAGATGTATATAACTAATTATTTAAAGAAATGAACAAGGTAACTGTATACCAGAACTAGCAGATGTTAAAGCTATTATCCTTGGTGTCTGTTTTAAATACTCTAGTTTATTTTAGTGCCTAGTGATGATGAAAAGAAAAATAGACAAAAATCTGCCCATGAAATTTACTTAACTTTTGTTGTATGCCCAAGATCGTCATGATTGAAGCGATTATTATTTAAATATGTATGTATACTGCTATTACATCTGTAGTTATGCAAATAACATTTGTAAACATTTATTAACTGGATTTATTTCCACAGATGTGGGTGTTCAAGTGTATATTTTGCCTCTGAGTAGTCATCTGGGATGCATAGTTAATCTTTATTTATTTTTTGCAGGTCTGTAGGTACATTTGCTCGTGCGTTAGACTGCAGTAGTTCTGTCAGACAGCCTAGTCTACACATGAGTGCAGCTGCTGCCTCTAGAGACATCACACTGGTAAGAGAAGACAGTCTTGTAAAACACCTTTATGTGAAAAAGAAATTTCAAAAATTGACTCGTGACTTTGAACATAACATAAATGTGACATAGGATAAAATTCTCTTGGTATCTGAGAAGTGAATGATCTCTTCCTCCATGGCTATTTTATTTAGGCTAAATTCACATTCATAAAATGCCCATCAGAATTTACAACATAAGTGCAAGGAAAGTTGTATTGAACTGAAACCTAGATGCCTCTGCATTATGAAGGACCAAACCCAGAAACGTTCTTCTGCAAGAGTAAGTCAAGCTGGACTGTATAATATATGGTTAATCCTTTGTTTGTCAAGGTCTAGACCTGTTTTTGGAGATTTGCTTAAGTTATATTTTGGCAGCAATCCGATACACAGCTTTTACTTTAATGCAAACTTCCCCAGCTGGCACGTAAATCCCCATGCAAAGTATTTTAGAATTGTAACAAGTAACCATTTTCTTTTAATTAAAGAAAATTCTAATTAGGCTATCTCCATAGATGGCAAACAGGTGAGATATCCTCTGACATCTTACTGATTTAACAGTGTATTAAATAGGGCCGGAGAAAACACATCCTAGGCTACCGTTTTACTGTCTCACAGATTGGAAGTTCACAGACTAATCATCAGCTTCTCTTCTCCTCCATGCCTTGCATCTGCCACGAGTGAGGACTGACAGAGACAGGACACTCTCCGACACCAGATCCCTGGTTACATATTACTTAGACTATTCACCACAGTACTACAATTTTCTGCCATGACCAAAACTGGGCGTCTTAGATTACCCCCCCCCCCCAAAAAAAAAACTACAGAAAAAAGCAAGAAACCCTTTTTTCATTAGATTTTGTAGATGAGTAAAATATTTTTCAAATAAGAGAGTCCTTTTTTTAACAAGAAAATTTGAAATATTGAAATAATAATATAGAAGAGGACGATGATATAAAGCATTTGGAAAAGTTAACAAAAAAGTACGTGAAACTACGTACACGTCTGTTGGCATTGCTCTAAGATAAGACCTTTGTGGAATAGAAAATGTGAAACTCCCAATTAAACCCGAAACAATCTTATTACATCTAAAATGGCCACCTTTCAGCAAAACCCAAACCCTGGCTATCCATTGCTCAATTGCGGCAAAAACTCTAATGGCAAGAAATTTGAAGAGGGATGAAGATATTTTGCTTTACGCCGTAGACATCAGCTACTATACCAGTTACAGATAAAGAGTCATTAGTATATCTAAGATGTCAATGAACACTATACAGAAATGGGACAGTTGGATTAAATCACTTCAGAACTGAGAGGAGGTATCATTTAGGCAAAATCCATCAAGTTAGTTGTATGTCAGACCACACATTGTACAGTACTGGGCACCAGTGTACAAGAAAGATATAGTGGAGCTGGAGAGGGTTCAAAGACGGGCAACCAGAGTAATAAGGGGAATGGGAGGACTACAGTACCCAGAAAGATTATCAGAATTGGGGTTATTTAGTTTGGAAAAAAGACGGCTTAGGGGGGACTTAATAACTATGTATAAATATATAAGGGGACAGTACAGAGATCACTCCCAGGACCTATTTATACCCAGGACTGTATCTATAACAAGGGGACATCCTCTACGGCTGGAGGAAAGAAGGTTTCTACACCAGCACAGACGGGGGTTCTTTACAGTAAGAGTGGTGAGATTATGGAACTCTCTGCCAGAGGAAGTGGTGATGGTAAACTCAATAAAAGAGTTCAAAAGGAGCCTGGACGTGTTTCTTGAAAGCAATAATATTACAAGTTATGGATATTAGATTAATAGGGACAGAACGTTGATCCAGGGATTTATTCTGATTGCCATATTTGGAGTCGGGAAGGAATTTTCCCCCTGGTATGGGGCAATTGGCATCTGCTTCATAAGGGTTTTTTGCCTTCCTCTGGATCAACACAGTAGGGACACAATATGTATATAGGTTGAACTTGATGGACTTTGGTCTTTTTTCAACCTTATGAACTATGTTACTATGTTACTATGTCTTCATTATTAAATTGAAATGATCTGATTGGCGAGTGACTTCCAGTGGCTGAGATGTTATGTCTTGTTTTGTAATGTATAGAGTGTTATGTATGCTCATTTAGATTTAGAAGACGTTTCTTATTCACTAGTGTTCAACTAGTCAGTAGTCAGAAAAACTCCAAAACTACAATCTGACATCTCCTACATCACCACAACCCCCCCCCCCCAAGAAAAAAGCCTCTACTCAAAAACAAACTCTGCCTTCAGTTTGCTAGACACTTTTGAAACTTCAAATAGAATTGGGTTCTATGGTCAGATGAAACAAAAATACAGCTCGTCTCTGCATTTGCAGGCTGATCCCGAGTCTTGACGTGGAATTTACATTTGATACCATTGCCTGAGCACTTTTACTTTGAATATTAAAATTCTAATTATATACGATTAACATACTAGTCCATTTACTTTAGAGGGGCATTCGCCAGGGATGCCTATTATCACCACTACTTTTTAATCTAGCTGTATCAGGGTCCCACCTTTTGTCCATCTGGTCTACCCTCTTATAATTTTAAGATTGTCCCCTAAATTTGATTGATTACTTAGGAACATCCTAAATTAAAACTTACTCCCAATGACCGTGTATTAGAATTTCTAGAGCTTTGGAAGAGCATGAAATGGCAGGTGGGACAGGCTGTAGGTGGCCAGACTGTGACATAGGGGAGGGCTTTGGAGGAACTCTAGACAACTGTAATACTTCAGTAACCTTTTCAAACCTTATAGTTCATGGGACATCTTTAAATGCTCGGCCAAAAACTATAGAAGCTAAGGAGACCTGGTGTTTAACCCCTTCAGTCCCCTATGCACGTACCGGTACATCCAAAAAAACGCATCCCAAGAATCCCCTATGGACGTACCGGTACGTCCTACCCTTCGTTTGAGAGCCTGGACTCCCCCCCCCCCCCCCCCCCCCCCTGACAGCAGAAAGCTGGCTTTCTGCTACCCGATCTCATGTAACAGCTTCTGGCACAAACGCCAGAAAACTGTTACATTTTTTTAATGCCCAATCCGGCATTCCCTTCCGGGTCACGTCACTGCTGAAGTCACCTGGAAGGTCATCGGAGGACAGGATATCCCCTGCAGGTTCTGTCCAAACCCTGCTGGGATATCAGATGAGGCACAGACACTGTGATCTCTATGCAAGACTGTGAGGACTTGCTTAGAGATCACAGTGTGATCTGTGCACTCTCCTCACATGCTGAAAAAAACAAAACAAAAAAGAAAAGAAAAAAAATGGTTAGTGATTTAAAAAAAACAAAACACTAAAATAAAGCAATGAATAATAAAAAAACCCAAAGTGAGCTAAGTGATGTCATTGTGACATCACTGGCATTAATAACATGTTCAAGAGGTCTATCTATCTATATATATATATATATATATATATATATATATATATATATATATTACCGAAAAAATGTAGAGAAAAATATAAAAAAGATAGTAAGAAAAAATAAAAAACCCTTACATCCCATGGCCCTAACACAACATCTAAAAAGTATAACCATCCTGCTCCCGTTCATAACCCCCAAACCCGTTAAGCCATAAGCATAAAAATTCTACTACTAATGTACACCCTATAGCATGTTCCCTATAAGCGCTGGGAAAGTATGGAAAATCTTTATAAATTAGGTATTTCTGAAATCAGGGCACCTGAATTGATAAACTTGGAGGGGATTTTCCATCACTTTACCTAATTTTGTGAGGATTCAGAGGGAAAATATATAAAAGAAATTAGGGTTTTTCCCCTAGTTTTTACTAAATTTCTCATCCTAAATGTTCAGCTAATCATCTAACTATGGTATAAAAAGAAAGCTCTATCTCTCCTTGAAAAAAAAACAATATATAGTTTACATGGGTACACTATTCACAGGAAAAGAGAATAATCAATGAACCGACATACCGCAAAAATGGCTAAATTGCTCTGGGACTTGAGGTACCAAAAACCCCTGAGACTGAAGGGGTTAAGAAACTTAGTCTTGGCAGTCTTTGAATAAGCCATCCAAATTTATTATGAATCTTTTCACTTATTCACCTAAAAATATTCATGACAAGATAGTACCGTGTTTTTTTTTTTTTTTTTAAGTTACAATTTTTTCTTTATCATTAAATTAAAACCTTTTGCTTTTCCCCCAAGACAAGTTCTGCTTTTGCTAACTAGTCTGCTCATTTGTAGAATATAAAGACAGATCAAAGAAATACTTAACTGAATGATACGTAGGAACTTACGTAGTTATGTTTGTTTAAAACTCTTAACATCCCTTAGTAAAAAGGTTTACGTATATGCAGTCTCCTTGTGAAATAGTATAAATGTGCATTTAAAAAAAAAAAAAAGTGCATTACTGACCACATTAAACAGATTTTACTCTTGGTATTTAAAAACACACAATGTGTGGTTTATGCATTAAACATCAAAAGAGAAAATACAGTAAATGTACCATAAAATATCCACCGAAGTATGTCATTTATATTCTGGCACAAGACCGCAGCAACAAAATAAAAGGCAACGTTAACGTGTGCCTAAAGAAACTAAATATGTCTAGGTCTGTGTGTGCATACTTTGTTAGGGTGTTACTATGTTCAACTAGACCTCCCTTAATGAGACTGCACTATAGGGTGCTCTCCCATGCCTTGACCCAACCACAATGTCCCCTGGGTCGGGTATGTGCTGTTTTTTGCTGGGTGCAGGCAATTCTTATGGTGTTATAAATATCGTACGCAATCAATGTATACTTCAGTAGCATGTAAGCACAACAGAATAAATCGGCACAATAAAGGGCAAGGCAATACCTGTGAGGTCTTAACCAGGTACTTTGTCGATAAAGGCCTGTACTAAAGCCAAAAAAAAAAAGATCCTATTGTTGCACAGTATATTAAATAAGCATTACTGGTGTGCTGACCACTTTTGTTTTGTGTTCACTATTGGGTTTGGGGAGATAACCGTTTTTATAGGTTACAGCTCCTGGTTCTTGACCTTTGGGTTATTGCCGATTGTCCTCAATCCTTTTTTTTTTTGTGTTTTTTTTTTTTTGTCATGGTGTTGTCGTGCACGTTTATGTACACAGCTTAATGTCACACTTAATGAGTGTTGGTTGCACCAATTGCTTAGACTTAATACTTTTGCTCTTTCTTTCTCACCTGTGCAGTGAGACTTATTTGTGTGTTTGTTTGTTTTTGTTGGATCTCTTATTTTGATGTCAGGTCTGAGCTATTTGACTGACTGTTGCTTGTTCATTGACATACTTGGCCTGCCCCAACTCTTTGATGTAGGTGAGAGACCTTAAGATTTTGATTTTCAGAGAGTTTGCAAAGTCCTGCCTGTTGGTAGTCCTTGTTGTCAAGAGCATGTACCCTTGCACACCATAATGACAGACAGCAGGCATAATGCTGGTGGTAACTTTTAAGCTTATTGTATTGGGTCAATTTCATTGTAACTGTTAAGTTTTTACTGTACCTCTAGTGTAATGGCATTACATAATCTGCTTGCACGCTATAAAACAGTATGATTTAAAGTATATCAATGATTTGTGTTTCTCATGTAGTTCCATGCAATGGACACTTTGCACAAGAATGGGTATGACATATCCAAAGCAATTTCTGCCCTGGTACCACAAGGAGGCCCGGTCCTATGCAGAGATGAGATGGAAGAATGGTCTGCATCAGAGGCCAACCTCTTTGAAGAAGCCTTGGAAAAATATGGCAAGGACTTTACGGATATTCAACAGGACTTTGTGAGTAATATTGTAGCCCCCCCCTCAGCAAAATAAAATGCAGTTTTAATAACAATAAACAACCATATTCTTCCATAACCTTTGTTATCTTCAAACCTGAAGCTCACCATTGCAGGCAGTTGTGTGATATATAAAAAAAGACACTTAGTGTTTATGGTACAGCTAATCATATATTATCATGTTTAAGGTATTTTCCACACAGTAACATACATTTTTGTCCAGTTGGAGAATAGTCCTTTGAAAACAACTCGTTAAACTTAAAGACCGTTTTCAGTTGAGATGTAGTCAATATTTCAATAATATCATTTTTTTTATAACTGTTCTATTAAGCCTCATAGGTTGAAATGTATTTGGAGATATTTAATTGGGCATACCATTAGCTGCCTGATGTTGGCTTTCCTAAAATTAAACATTTTGGCCGAGCTTAATGAATTAATCTCAAATGTTGCTATGTTATGATCACTATTTCCCAAAAATTACCAAGGTCATGCAGTAAGTATTTATTTAAAGGGACAGTAAATTAATTTGAACAATACTAGGGCTGCAACTAACGATTAGTTGGCCGATTATTTTTTTGATTAATCGGATAAAAAATGCAATTTTTTTTATTTTATTTAAAATAATGTAATAAAAAACGTACAATTTACACTTTCATCTCTTTATTGCAATGGCCTCTCTCTATTCACCTTCTTATTTTACTGACATAATAATAAAAGCTACAAGAACCCAAACACAGTGTTTCTCAAACTAGGTTTTAATACAAAGTTATTAGTAAATATTAATTCAAATGTTAACCATTTTTCATATTTAATAAAAAATGAGAAAAAAGCCTTGTTTATATTTTCTTTTATTTACCAAACTGTCCCCAGTTATGTACATCTGACCCCCAGCTTGCCACTCTGCCCCCATATATGCCTTATACCTCCTATATGCCAGAGATTCCACTGTGCCCCCAGATATGCCACTGTGCCCCTGATATGCCTTATACTCCGTATATGCCAGTGATATGCAACTGAGCCCCCTATGTCTTATGCCCCCCTAATATGCCTAATATCAATATGCCTTATACCCCCTATATGCCTTATAACTTCCAATATGCCATTCGCCCCCATTTATGCCTTATACCTCCCTATATGCCACTGTGCACCCTGATATGCTACTCCGCTCCCCATAAATTCATTATACTCCCTGCTTTACCACTCTGCCTCCCCCAGATATGCCACTCTGAAATTCATTATACCCCCATACACCACTCTGCTACCCTGAAATTCATTATACCCCCAAACACCACTCTGCCTCCTCCCCCCTCCCATACACCACTCTGCCTCCTCCCCCCTCCCATACACCACTCTGCCTCCTCCCCCTCCCATACACCACTCTGCCTCCTCCCCCCTCCCATACATCACTCTGCCTCCTCCCCCCTCCCAAACAACACTCTGGCTCCTCCCCCTCCCAAACACCACTCTGGCTCCTCCCCCTCCCATACTCCACTCTGGCTCCTCCCCCCTCCCATACACCACTTTGCCTCCTCCCCCCTCCCATACTCCACTCTGCCTCCTCCCCCCTCCCATACACCACTCTGCCTCCTCCCCCCTCCCATACATCACTCTGCCTCCTCCCCCTCCCAAACAACACTCTGGCTCCTCCCCTCCCAAACACCACTCTGGCTCCTCCCCCTCCCATACTCCACTCTGGCTCCTCCCCCTCCCATACTCCACTCTGGCTCCTCCCCCTCCCATACACCACTCTGGCTCCTCCCCCCTCCCATACACCACTTTGCCTCCTCCCCCCTCCCATACTCCACTCTGCCTCCTGTCAGCAACGGAGGTTCACAAGACACCAGGGAGCCGGGTAGAGAGGCAGAGTGGCGTATGAGAGGGGGAGGAGCCAGAGCGGTGTATGGGAGGGTGGCTCCCATACACCCCTCTGACTCCTCCCCCCTCCCATACACCACGCTGCCTCTCTCCCGAGACAACGATTTTCATTGATTATTATCGATTAGTTGTTTCAGCCCTAAACAATACGCAATGTGTTTTAGCCCCTGATGAAACCATACTCTTAATAAAAACATGCACCGACTTTGGACATTAATTTGTACACATTTTTGTAGTATGTTATATTTACTCAACACGAGTTTGTGTGTTTGTTTTTATTGTATATAAGTTACCTTCTTTTAATTGCTAAGAATGTGATAAATGTCACTTGTTTTGAAGGAATGTTTGTGTGTGCTGTGCCTTTGAGTGGCAACCTGAAGGGTATTTTGCCCTTTGTTTCCTTGTTGTTTAGGTACATAAGAGAGGGAGAAAATTTAGATGTAGTAAATTTATGCCACAAAAATAGAGAAAATCTTGTCGCGTTAGAATTATTATATCACTTACATTTTTAAATAATGTAGTTGTCAAGTACTGTTTAGAGCTATTCATTATAAAGTAATACGATCATACTTAATACAGGTATTTTTTCTCTAGTTACCATGGAAATCTCTGACCAGTATCATAGAATATTATTATATGTGGAAGACAACAGACAGATATGTGCAACAGGTAGGAAACTTGCAAATAATATCTATGTACATGTGTGCATGTGTATATACACTTGTACATTTTATTTGGTGTATGTATTTTATGAGTACATTTGCAGAGAACGTAAACCAGTGCGGGACTGCAAATGTGGCATGTATATTGATGAAGAAGAATATAGCATTGAAACTATAAGCAGACTCAAAATGAGTACAAGGAGAACAAATATAAAGGAAAAAAGGTAACACCTTTCTTTGAAATATAGGTAAAAGGAGAAAATATAAACTAGGAATAAATAATAAAGACAAATGAGTTATGCAAACGAGAATAAAGATGTAGCCAACTGGCTAAATACTTTTGTTCCTTTATACAAAGGAAGTTGAAGGGACCACAGTTAGAAAACAAACTGGGAAACATGTAAAGCATGTGTATATTACATATGAAGCCATATATGACTGTTTGATACCGTGCTATCTACTCCAGAATAGGAGAATCAGATTTTTTTTTTTTTTTTTTTTTGCAGCAAAACAATCACTAACAGACAGGGCTGAGCGTAAATAAAAAAATGTGGTGCCCTACAGGTGAATGTGCCTATAAATCTAAGTCCTCTCGTTTAAACACAACCCTTCTGACCATACTCGTTTTCTATGGCAACCACTCCACAGGTCGTCTGTAACATCCCCACCGCACACACATTACACTAAATATTGCACTAAAAGTAAATTCATTATATTAAATAGACATTTCCTCAAACCCAGTGATTTATTCACATTTTGACACTGAAGGTGGTACAACATAAATCTCATCAATATATACTGTGCCTAGCAGTGGTATGCCACAGTTCCCATTACCACAACCACAACAGTATAACACCTATCATTAGGGTGGTACAGTGTCTGATTATATAGCAAGCCGGACAGGCAGTGGTACAGCATAACTCCCATCAATATATACTGTGCCAGACATTGATGGTAGTACAGCATAACTCCCAATATCACATCAGTATATGAATATAACTTTTTAGTAATATGTTCTGGGGCAATTGGTGCAATCTTTCCTAGGCTTCTGTTTTACTGCTCCATCACAATGCGCAAAGGTTCACTGTTGAGCGCCACTTTAAATTCCATAAGTTCATTGTGTATCTAGAACTTCTGCCCCACTTAGTTAAGGTACAATTAAAGCGCCACATGAAGAATCGGGTAAAGTGAGTGCTGATGTTTCAAGTAATAAAGACCCAGAATTACAGTTTTGCAACTCTGTTTATTTCTAACACAGTAACAGGAATGACAGGGAAAATGTATAGACGGGGCCTTCTACTATACATACACAATTTCTAGGAATACTGTGAGCTACTTTGCAATGTTGTGCATGGAATATTTTTGTCTGCTTTATGCTGTCTCTTTGTGCTGAAGAGCATGTTTTTAAAAAAAAAAAAAAAAAAAAAAATTCATCCTGAAGTTTAAGACTAATTGTGTACTAACAATGCAATTGTAATGATGAAGTTGAATTAAATCTTAAAGCTAAACATCTCTCATTTCTTTTAAAGAAGCGATTGAAAGCAGCAGAAGCAGAGAGTAAATTAAAACAAGTCTACATACCCAACTAGTAAGTGTTTAATTTTTCAGTATGTCATCTAATAGTAGTAAAAGCTGTCATGTAAATGTGTATAATGCTTAAAGCTGAACCTTCGACAATTTTTGTATTACTAGTAGCAGATTATAATATGTTTCGAACAATATTTTTTAATGGCTTTCGCTTTTGCATAATGTTTCCAGGCAGCCGATCATATGTGTTCGACCACCCAGGCTCCTTATCATACTACCTACTGTAAACAATAAAATGTCTCATTGCTAATCTCTCAGTAGAACAGTCTGACTAATGAAAGTCTGTGGAGGGACAGACTTGATTAGTGTTGCTGTAAAAATCTGCTGAGTGTGGTGATTTAGCAGGGAAACACAACTGACAACAATGGCAGCCTCCAGGTCTGCATATAAAGTACATTTAGTGCTAACCTATGTTACGGTGTACAGCACTGTATTTTATGTTCAAGTAGCAAAAATATATTTCCATTGAGGTTTCTCCTTTAACCCCTTCAATCCCAGGGGTTTTTGGTACCTCAAAGCCCAGAGCAATTTTGCCATTTTTGGGGTATGTTGGTTTAGCGATGATTCTCTTTTCCTGTGAATAGTGTACCCATGTAAACTATATATTGTTTTTTCAATGAGAGATAGAGCTTTCGTTTGATACCATAGTTGGATGATTAGCTGAAAATTTAGAATGAGAAATTTAGTAAAAACTAGCGAAGATTAGAAAAATAAACTAATTTTTTTTTACATTTTCCCTCTGAATCCTCACAAAATTAGGTAAAGTGATGGAAAATCCCCTCCAAGTTTATCAATTCAGGTGTCCTGATTTCAGAAATACCTAACTTATATAGATTTTCCAGACTTTCCCAGCACCAGGGAGCATACTATTAGGTGTACAATTTTGTATAATTTTTATGCCTATGGCTTAACGGGTTTGGGGGTTGTGAACGGGGGCAGGAGGGTTATACTGGCTAGATGTTATGCTAGGGCAATGGGAAGTAAGGTTTTTTTTTAAGAATTTTTTTTATTTTTTTTTATATATTTTTAAAAAAATAATAATTTTATTTTTTTTACATTTTTTTGTATTTTTTTTTTTTTTACACAGTAATGGTTAGAGGTCCTCCTGAACATGCCAGTGATGTCACAGTGACATCACAGCTCACATTATAATTTTTTTTTGTATTATTTATATTTTTTTAATGATTTATTTAATATTATTTTTAAATGCCTAACGTTTTTTTTTTTTCCCAGCTTTTCTGTTACAGGACGGGAGGGGGAGTGAGAGAGATGGTTTCTCACTCCCCTCCCCGCGATCCCCCTGCACCGATCACACTGTGATCTCTATGCAGGTCCTCACAGACCTGCATAGAGATCGCAGCGTCTCTGTGCCTCATCGGAGGGCAGGATATCCCCGCAGGGGATATCCTGCCCTCCGATGACCTTCCGGGTTACGTCAGCAGTGACGTAACCCGGAAGGGAATGCCCGATCGCGCGTTTGAAACTGCGCGATCGGGCAGTTTACCGGTAACAGCTTACCGGCTTTCATGTCAAACGACAGCCTGGTCTCCCGTGCAGCGGCAGGGATGTGTCCCTGACGCTGCACGAAGGGCTGGACGTACCGGGACGTCCATAGGGGTTTCTTTGTGGGCGTTTTTTGGACGTCCTGGTACGTCTATAGGGGATTGAAGGGGTTAAAAAAATCCATGCAAATAAACCCTAGTTTAGTGTGTATGCCTGGTACAGTTGCTGTAGTAATAAAGATGGTTGAAAGGTAAGAAAAGTATTTAGAGGTCTGTGATGGATTGTAGTAGGCCACTTTTCTGGATTTTGGTTATTACTTTTTATATCAGAGATCTCGAAAGAGTCCTTGGATAATGAAGAAAACATATGAGGGCTTGAAAATCTGCAGTCCTCTCTTTTGGGTTTTGGCCAAAATCTCACAATTTAGTCTTTAGAATAAGTTATTCCTAAACATTCATCATTGTTTTCCTAATGTAACATAGTAACATAGTTCATAAGGTTGAAAAAAGACCAAAGTCCATCAAGTTCAACCTATATACATATTGTGTCCCTACTGTGTTGATCCAGAGGAAGGCAAAAAAACCCTTATGAAGCAGATGCCAATTGCCCCATACCAGGGGGAAAATTCCTTCCCGACTCCAAATATGGCAATCAGAATAAATCCCTGGATCAACGTTCTGTCCCTATTAATCTAATATCCATAACTTGTAATATTATTGCTTTCAAGAAACACGTCCAGGCTCCTTTTGAACTCTTTTATTGAGTTTGCCATAACCACTTCCTCTGGCAGAGAGTTCCATAATCTCACCGCTCTTACTGTAAAGAACCCCCGTCTGTGCTGGTGTAGAAACCTTCTTTCCTCCAACCGTAGAGGATGTCCCCTTGTTATAGATACAGTCCTGGGTATAAATAGGTCCTGGGAGTGATCTCTGTACTGTCCCCTTATATATTTATACATAGTTATTAAATCCCCCCTAAGCCGTCTTTTTTCCAAACTAAATAACCCTAATTCTGATAATCTTTCTGGGTACTGTAGTCCTCCCATTCCCCTTATTACTCTGGTTGCCCGTCTTTGAACCCTCTCCAGCTCCACTATATCTTTCTTGTACACTGGTGCCCAGTACTGTACACAGTATTCCATGTGTGGTCTGACTAGTGACTTGTACAGTGGTAGAATTATTTCCTTGTCGTGGGCATCTATGCCCCTTTTGATGCACCCCATGATTTTATTTGCCTTAGCAGCAGCTGCCTGACACTGGTTGCTACAGGTAAATTTACTGTTAACTAAAACTCCTAAGTCCTTTTCCATGTCAGTCGTCCCCAGTGTTTTCCCATTTAATACATATTCCCAGCCTGGATTTTTCTTCCCCATGTGCATAACCTTACATTTATCTGTGTTGAACCTCATCTGCCACATCCCAGCCCAAGCCTCCAACCTATGCAGATCCATTTGTAATCGTGCACTGTCCTCTATTGTGTTAACCACGTTACAGAGCTTAGTATCGTCTGCAAAGATTGATACTTTACTATACAATCCCTCTACAAGGTCATTAATAAATATATTAAAAAGAATAGGACCCAAACTGACCCCTGTGGTACCCCACTAGCAACAGTAACCCACTCAGAGTATGTACCATTAATAACCACCCTCTGTTTCCTATCACTGAGCCAGTTACTTACCCACATACACACATTCTCCCCCAGCCCAAGCATTCTCATTTTATGTACCAGCCTTTTATGTGGCACCGTATCAAATGCTTTGGAAAAATCAAGATATGCGACATCCAGCGATTCACCCTGATCCAGTCTTGAGCTCACCTCCTCATAAAAGCTGATCAGGTTAGTTTGACAGGACCGATCCCTTGTAAACCCATGCTGATATGGAGTCATACACTTATTTTCATTGAGATACTCCAAAATAGCATCTCTTAGGAAACCCTCAAACAGTTTACACACAACAGAAGTTAAACTAACAGGCCTATAATTCCCCGGGTCACTTTTTGTCCCCTTTTTGAATATTGGCACAACATTTGCTATGCGCCAGTCCTGGGGAACAGACCCTGTCACTATAGAGTCCTTGAATATTAGAAATAGGGGTCTGTCTATTACATTACTTAACTCCCTTAGAACGCGGGGGTGAATGCCATCTGGACCTGGTGATTTGTCTATTTTGATTTTTTTTAGGCGGCACTGCACTTCTTCCTGGGTTAGACAGGCGACATGTACTGGGGCAGTTATCTCATCCTGCTGTATATTACCTGGCATTTCATTTTCCTCTGTGAATACAGCAGAGAAGAATATATTTAATAGATTAGCTTTTTCCTGATCCCCGTCTATAACTTCTCCCTCATTACTTTTTAAGGGGCCAATGCTTTCATTTTTAACCTTTTTACTATTTATATAGTTAAAGAACATTTTGGGGTTTGTCTTACTCTCTTTGGCAATGAGTCTTTCTGTCTCCACTTTTGCTGCTTTTATCTGATTTTTACATATTTTATTTTTTTCCCGATAGCTTTTTAGTGCTTCCTCACTGCCTTCCTGTTTTAGTAGCTTAAATGCCTTTTTTTGCCATTTATTACCCCCTTTACATTTTTATTTATCCACATTGGTTTTCTCTTGTTCCTGACTCTTTTATTCCCATACGGTATGTACCTTTCACATTGAGAATTTAAGATATCCTTAAAAATCTCCCATTGAGTGTCTGTACTCTTGTTTTTGAGGACATTTTCCCAATTTACAGTGTTAAGGGCTTCTCTTAGTTGATCAAACTTTGCCTTCCTAAAGTTCATGGTTCTTGTGGCTCCTCTAAGAGTTCCCATATTGAAGGACAAGTTATAATGTATCATATTGTGATCACTATTTCCTAGATGCCCCCTGACCTGCACATTAGTTACTCTGTCAGGTCTGTTGGTCAAGGATAATTATCCTTACTTATAGTCAGAAACCGGTTTCCTTTATGAGATTCACAGGTCTCTAACTATCCCGACATAAACTGGGAAACAAAGTCCCCCATAATAACCACCTCATTGTGATTTGCTGCCTTGTTTATTTGCTTTAATAATTGATCTTCTGCTGCTTCCATTATATTTGGTGGCTTATAGCAAACCCCGATCAGTATTTTATTATTTTTCTTTCCATATATTTCTACCCATAATGACTCCACATTATCATTTCCCTCACATATATTCTCCCGCAGTGTGGCCTTTAGGCTGGACTTTACATAAAGGCAAACTCCTCCCCCTTTTCGTTTTTTTCGATCCTTCCTGAATAGACTATAACCCTGTATGTTAACCGCCCAGTCATAGCTATCATCCAACCATGTCTCTGTTATACCCACTATGTCATAGTTTTCTTCAGACATTATTAACTCCAGTTCGTCAGTTTTATTGGTCAGACTTCTGGCATTAGTAAGCATACAATTTAGAGGTGTATGGTTTTTTTCCATATGAAGCCTATCCCTATTGACTATTCTAACCCCTCCCTCCGCTCCACCCCCAGGTACATTTATAAGCCCCAGCTTTCTATCTACACCATCTTCCCCTTCTATATTGTAGTTTCCCTCCCCCCCTTTACCTAGTTTAAACACTCCTCCACCCTTCTGGCCATCTTCTCCCCGAGCACAGCTGCACCCTCCCCATTGAGGTGCAGCCCGTCCCTACCGTAGAGCCTGTATCCGACAGAGAAGTCGGCCCAGTTCTCCATGAACCCAAACCCCTCCTTCCTACACCAGCTTCTGAGCCACTTGTTTAGCTCCCTAATCTCCCGCTGCCTCTCTGGTGTGGCACGTGGTACAGGTAATATTTCAGAAAATACTACCTTGGAGGTCCTTGCCTTAAGCTTGCTACCTAAGTCCCTGAAATCATTTTTAAGGACACTCCGCCTTCCTCTCACTTTGTCATTGGTGCCAATGTGCACCATGACTGCTGGGTCTTCTCCAGCCCCCCCCAGTAATCTGTCAACCCGATCCGCGATGTGCCGAACGCGAGCGCCAGGCAGACAACACACTGTTCGGCGATCCCGGTCTTTGTGACAGAACTGTCTGGCCTGCCCTGCGCTCCTCCTTCCCTCCTTACTGGAGCAGACACCCCTCTGGTGGTCAGAGGCAGTGACTTGCTGCAGTACTGCTAACTCTGAACTAACATCCCCCTCATCTGCCAACCGGGCAAACTTGTTGGGTGTGCTAGATCAGGACTAGCCTCCCTGGCGCTTTTCCCCCTACCCCGCCTTCTAACTGTAACCCAGCTAGCTGCCTGACTGTCCTGTACCTCCATCCCGCTATCCTCCCCCACCTCTACCCCCGAGAGAGCTTGCTCAGTGAGCAGCAGACTTCTCTCCAAGTTGTCAATAGATCTCAGTGTTGCCAGTTGCTCCTCTAGACTCAGGATTTGTGCTTCCAAATGACCAACCTGCACACATCTCGCACAGCAATATGCACCCTCGAAGCACTGATCAAGGATTGCATACATTGAGCAAGATGTACACCTGACCGCATTGTCAAACATGGAGGACATCTTGGCAATGGGGATAGCTCAAAGAACTGGCAAAAACAGACAGTAAGGTGCAATATATATATATATATATATAATATATGGAATCACAAGGATTTATACTTTACCCTCCTTCTTGCTTTTTAACTGCTTCTTTGCTTGTAACTCCTCACTTAGAGATGTCACTTAGGAGATTCGCCCCAGCTCAGGATTCGCTTATGTGTCCAAGCTAAATGCAACTGCAAAAGCCAAGCAGAACTCACAGAGACTTAATGTGATACCTCTTGGTAGAGCATGCTATAACAGACGGACAAGAGTGACGTTAAAGGATGTGGACTTGGGTTAATGGCAAAAACAGCTTGCAGACTCACTCTCTGTTCACCCCACGACTCCCAAACTATTTTTGTTGCCACTACAAGTTCTATATAAAAAGAAAAAAAAAGTAACATAACTGTCATCGGAAGCTTATGAGTTCAGAGCTGGAGCCCAAAGACTCAAGTAATAAGGATTACCTTATGTGGTCAAATACAAGACAAGGTTTTTTTTCCGAGCAAATACGTCTTGTATTCAAGGTAGTCTTATAATCGGACCATAAATAGAGGTCTGACTATAAGACTAAGATCCAGATCCCCTGCAGCACTGCAGGGGACCTGGATCCTCCTCTCTGGCAACATCCGCTCCCTCTGGGGCTTCTATGATCGAGCGCCGGCGTGACATGACCTTCCGGTGCTCTATCATAGAAGCCCCAGCAGAGTGACAGACAGAAGTGGAGTTTGTCTACGCGTATCGCGCAGAAGTCCACCACCCACCCCCACTAGACACCAGGGAGTCTGATGTGTGGGGGGTATAAGGCATTTCTGGGGGCAGAGTGTCATATAAGGGGGTATAGGGCATATCTGGGGGATGGATGTGCATAACTGGGGGGCAGGTTGGCAAATAAAAGAAAATATAAACAAAAACACATTTTCTCAATCGCAGTTTTTACTAAATATGAAAAAATTTTTACATGTGAATTAACGTTTAATAGTAAACTTTTCCTATAGGGGGTAGTCTTATATTTAGGCTTTTCTTTTTTTCCCTAAGTATTCAGATTTTGGGGGGTCATCTTAGTCATGCAAATATGGTAATTTATATAATTTTATATAGTGCTTTACAAACAAAATGGTAAAAGACACAAAAATACATACAAAACAGTATAAAATAAACAGGGGTAAAACAGAAAGCTTACAGAAAATATTATTTGGTAATTTCTTGATGTTGGGGTCGCTTGTCAAAATGTAAAGAAATTCAATCCTGGGATCCCATTACTTGTTGCTTATTCTCTGGGAGTCCACCCGTTTAGTGTCATGCAGGGAGGGGAGTGTGTAGCCCAGGTTCCACGACCCAGCTCATAAATCGGCAAACTCCTGCCTGATATTTTAATACCTGTTTGGTACCTGTACGCTTGTAATAACATGGTCACACCAGAACTATTAATGTACAGGGTACCATAACACTCCTGACCTACCTGATAGCTAGGTGACCTATTCTTATTTCTCAGGCCCTGTGTTTTCCCCTCCTGCCATGTTTGATGTCATTCTGAAGGGCAAACTGTCAGCACACGGGTGTGCTTTATTCTACTTTGGGAACGTAACGGTATTTCTCAAATTGTAACTCTGAAGATGCTAAGTACCCAGTGTGACTCCAGTGCATGGTCCTCTGTAAGAGCATGTAAAGCACATTATTCATAAATTCACAATTCAAAATCATCAAGCAAAAGACTATATACTGTGTTAGAATTTTACGACAAATACTTTGCAGAGCTGCTGGGTCTATTTCCATTATCTAGCTGCCCAATATTAGCGGGATTCTGTGCCACTAGTACCACCGCTGGTAGACCACTTGGTATGTAGAGAGACTAAGTCAGCGCTAACCTTCAAAAGAAGTGTACTAATTTTCCTTTGTGATCAATGTGTATATATTGGTGGTCATCATAACCTTAGATTTCCACAACACATGCATGTTACACCCTGTACCTATACTTAGCATAGCATTTTGGACACATTGCTGAGACATTTAACAGATTAATGATTTCCTGACTTGTGTTTTTACATGAGAGGGTGTGATCTGTGTTTTCTCTAAGCACTTAACACAGTACAGAAATTGTAAGAAGGGTTTTTAGTTTCTTCAGTACCTGTTTGTGTCACAAATGTTCCCAG
This sequence comes from Spea hammondii, assembly GCA_029215755.1. Classification (NCBI taxonomy): domain Eukaryota; kingdom Metazoa; phylum Chordata; class Amphibia; order Anura; family Pelobatidae; genus Spea; species Spea hammondii. The sequence continues at coordinate 15,790,797 of JARDYJ010000012.1, forward strand.
CTCAAATTATGAATTCAGCAAGCTCTTACATTATTTATGGGAAGGTTTTGGACATTTTTCTGTACTATGAATAGTCAGGTTGATTCAATGTTTCTGACTAAAGTTGGTCATAGTTTGAAAATATAGAATGTTTATGTATATGAATGTGCAGATAATTAGGTGCTCCTGACTACATGCACAACAGTGTGTGAACACTGGTACACTGAAATACCCTGGGGTATCCTTGAATGACAAACGCTTGTATTTTAACCTTTTCCATGCACAAATGTAACCAAATCAAAGTTTGTGGTAGTAATTTCTTGGTTTGTTTTTATTTTATTTTTTTTTGCTTTTTTTTTTTTATGCACACTTAGTACTTCAGGTATGAATTTATAGCTCCTGGTATATTTTACTGCCAAGCACCCCAATATGTGTTCAGCAACATTTCTTGAGTACAGTGATGCCATCCATGCATAGGTTTGGCGGGTTGTTTTGGGGCTAATGGGTCACATTTGCGAGGTGCACAATTTTGTATTACTTTTTTATTTTGACATTTTGTCGGTTTGCGCCTATGCCCAGTTTGGAACACCTTTTGGGAAGATACAGCATCAATTTTAAGGCTTGATCCTAAAAACTTTTTTAAAAAACATTTTGGACACATTTTCTTTGATCTGGATGATTCCCCTTATGATGTCATGGAGAGACCCTATTGGAAGGCTTTTATTTTCAATTAGTGTCACCATCCTTTTAGAGGTGGTGGTTTAAAATGCTCCTGCCATTTTTTGTGTGTATTGCTCTATTCATCTATATAGAGACACTTTGTTGATCACCTCCTAACTCATTTTCTTTAGCCGCTGGGCGCCACTATAATGAAAGTCATATATCCTTTCAATATCGTGAATACAACCACACCTAGGAGTGATCGCATGGGCCTCCCTACGTTTTTTGGTGTCGCTGGATGCCATGATATGATTGCAGCTATACCGGCTGAGCAAAGAAAGCATTGATTGCAATTTGGCCAAGGGGGGCACATTTTTGAACCTAAGGGGCGGCTTCATGTCTCTGTGAAAACCTGTCTGGATCTGGTGATAACAAACAGAGTAAAGGCGCATTTGGGGAACAGTGACTTTAACATGGTGACACTGGGAATTAATTAACTAGTAGAGGCTCTACCAAAACACTGATCTATAGGAAGGCCAACTTCAACCAGTGAATGGCATTATTGAAGCTAATTAACTGGGTTGAATTGATTGCATGATGAAACACAGAAGGTTAGTGGAATATATTCAAACTAAAATTAATGAAATACACTGATGGGCATGTGTCATTGGGTAACAAGTACAAACAAATTGAAACCAATGTGTCTTAATAGAACAGTCAGTCAGGAAATAAGAAAAAATCAATGATACACAGCATCATTTACAAACTGGAAAAGAGCAGTAAAATGGTTAAAGTAGCCAGTGACAGCAAAGTAAACTCTGCATTTTTTTTTTAATGCATCAATGACACAACACTAAAGAAGGAAGCTGTTTGGATATTGAAGTCTGAAACTAGAAAGTTAGTAACAGAAGTAAACTAGTCAATTTCTTTACACTAGCAAAGTAAACATATTAGCAGATATGGGATAAAAGATCATTATACATATACATACAGGGACAATAACCATCCCTCTGAAAACGTGTTCATTAACCCCTGCGCGTCTTTATGGCGAGTTAACTACCTAGGGTGCAGAAAAGCCTACTGTTTAGGCGAAAGTGTATATCATAACAGCATACACTTAAAAACAAAATGCTGAAAAAATACTCCCAAATTTGGCATGCATTTGTGGCAAAATGGCTACATGAAAATAATTATACGTCAAAGCGAGTTCAACTTTTTTACCGTTGAACCATGAAATGTGCACCTCGTGATTTTGAGGTAGGGGTCCAGTATCCCTGAAAGTCCAGAAATATATATTTCCTTAAAGCACTTCACCTTATGATCTCAAACACCCCATTTACATTTGACCGCTGCAGTCATATATCCAAAAAGAACATTGGATTTTGAGGGTTTCTCCTGTCTCTTAACATTTCATGCTTGTATCGGGTTGAATACAGCATGCTTGAGTCCCTCGGTTTTTCTTCCCCAAATGGAACAGTGTTTGCTAATATTCCTTCCCTGGGATTAGGGGTCATCTTTTAAATGTCTTTTTTGGCGTCTCAAAGCAACACACAAATAGTTTACTAAACAGCTTTGTTATTATATCTAGCAGTTACGTTGTGCAATAGCACAAATAAATTATTAGTAATAATGTAACGTGGGGTTAATTTTTAAATCAGTTATGGTGTATTTTCTCCTGATGAGGGTGTAAAAACCTTATTCACAGTCTTGAGACTTAAATGCTTGTTACCTCCCTGACAAAACTAGTGAGCTGTAAATAAGCATTTTATTGTATAGGTACTTCTGGGCTTTGGGACTTTCCGAGATCCGAGACCGATAGCTTTCACAAAGCCTATCTGATGGTTGGAGAATGTCCTGCAGTCTGTTTGGCATCAGGTTATAAAGAGTCTTTATACCCAATTAAGCAGTAAGATATTGCAGTAGGAACCTTCTCTATTAGGGTCTTTCTTTGTTTTCAGTGTTCGTATCATTCTGACCTGTGTGAGAGTATGTATGGGGATGTTATCAAAAACATGGCTGGACAACAAGTTGTAATATTTTGCTGAGAAACCTTCCGGTCCTGGTTATTTATAATTTGCCAGAGAGGAAATTACTTTTTTTGTACCTCCTTCTGGGTATTTGCTATATTGAGGCATTCTGTATCGGCAGGCAACAGCTTGAAGAGATATTGCTTTTGCATCAGCGAGGCACCTAAATCCCAGTTGTCTGGTTGTGCTTTATAAAGCTATTGGAAGTCAATATAAAACTCCAAACCAATGTCTCCCAAGCTTGTTAGTTTACTCACGTTAACACTGTGTGGTATTCCACGTATGAAGGATTGCGGTCTAATCAATGAGGACAGAGGACAACTCAGTCTATTTGCCCATCTCAAGCACCCGTTCTTGGCGTATTCAAACCCACTGTTTACACCAAAAGTAGTTATCATTTGCGCACTCTGTTCTAGAGTTATGGAACCCTTGTAACAGTGTTAAGTCTATTAAAGTGTCCCACCAGGCCCTGTGTTTCGATGTAAGTGATGGCATGGCCCCTAATTACTCCCAAAAAAGTAAGCTGCTATTCACATATCAACAAAGTTATTCCAACAATTTTCTAAATATATTAAGTCCTCTCTAACCACCAAATATAAAGGGAAGTGCCAGTGTATACTACATGGGTATACAGCAGGGACTATAATGTGAGCCATACTGTGCATTGTTAGACACAATTGTGTTTTTCAATTTTAGTTCCTGTACTGGAGGCAGCAGATCTTGCACTGTAAACAGGGTAGTCCTTTATCGGACATGACAGGTGAGCCCTAGATATTATTGTTCATATAGTGCCAAGAGCTTACGTAGTACTTCTTGCAATGCATATATTCATTGTGTGGCAAAACTAGAACTGACAGACTAACACAAACATTGAGTACAGAGGACCCTCCTCGCAAGCAAACACTAACAGGGGGAGTAGTGTGAAGAGAAACATAAGGTCTAGAGAAAGGGCAGACATAATGTGGGTTGCCTCAGTGGCAGTTCTAGCTGCACAATATATATATATATATATAATATATATATATATATATATATATATATATATTGAAATGGAAGGTAAAGGCTGGAGGTTAGTTGGAAGTGAGTTCCAGAGTTATAGGGCAGCGTTAGTAAATGCAGGAAAAGAAAGATGAAAAATGTGGAGGAAAACCTTAGCCTATGGAAAGAACAAACAGAGATGAGGAGTATTTGTTATGAGGGCAGACATGCATAGGGGAGCAGTGTTATGGAGCGTTTTGTTTGTTGGTAGAAGGATTGAAACCAGAGTACAGAGGCTTAAGGCAGGACACGGAGGGGAGGAATTTTAGTGATTCCTGGTCAAGTAACTTAGAGGCAAAAGAAAGGAGGGAGATAGGAGAGGCAGTTAGACAGGAGGGATATAAGGAAGGATTTTTGAGAATGAGCAAGTTAAGAGCATGATTAAAGGGTGTAGGTACAGTTCCAGAAGAGAGGTAAAAGTTAAATAGGTGGGTAAGTGATGGACAAAGGGAGGGACAGAGGAAGAGATGTGTATTGATTTCTTTTCAGTGCGTTGGATTATATGCAATGGTTCTACCAGGTTCATTTGATGAATATGTGAATGTTGGTCACGGGGTTTAACATTGAAGATTTTGGTCCCAGTTGATCCAGGGTCACTTCCTACAATCAGATTAGTCAAAGAATGATTATTCAGTATTTAATATGTTTTTACAAACAAGTTAGAAGTGTACGGTAGGCTGATATGCTGCAACAAAAGCAAGACCAAAATGTGAAAAAAACTTGAACGGTTGAGCACCAGGGTGGGTAGTCCACAGCCCGATGTTAAACATTGTGTAAAACTGAGTTTGTTGCAGATTGTTGTGTGCTGTGTTTTCCCTTTTTTTTTTTTATCCCCTTGTCTTTCCTTCTTGTGTAGCTAGCCCTTCTAAAATGCAGCTGTCTCATTTGGCTCTGCCCCCTGGAAGTCACCTGGATTGTCTCTTTAACTTTGTCCTATAGTTGGGTTCATGTAGTAGGCAGCAAGTAGGATAGTGCAATATCCGTTTACTTCTGGGCATCAACCTGTAGATCTGTAAATGGACAAGTTGTAGCTTCTAGCTTTGTGTATAGTAAATTGAAACTTATGTGAAGTTTTGTCTGCTGTAGCTTACTTAAAGTAATTTGAGCTTTTACTTTTTCATAGAAAGTTTAAAAAGTGGAATCTACATTTTTATACTTTCTATGACCAGGAATTTCTGACCTGCTGGCTTGAATGAATCCAGCGTGTAGATGGTTTTGACTTAATGTAATCTACAAAAGGGACGTGGTCTGTTCAAGATTTAAAGTTGACTAAAAAGTGGCAACTGCAATGCAAAATAGGCTCTCTACTCTTAGGTATTTCTCTTCATAAAAGTTTCTTAAACACAAGAACAGCTGTCAAATACAAGAATAAACCCTCTTTAAACTCTAAATCTATGAATTGTAAACACTGTAAATCGCTAATCTTGCTCTCTGTTTACTTGTTATTACTTTTTTTGTGTTACTGGTCAAAATGTTTTGTGCTTTTTTTTTTTTTTTTTTTTATTCCAGCAACAAACCAAACCCAAATCAGATTAATGTGAATTGCCTCAAACCCACAGTAGTGAATGGAACAGCTGTACAAGGCCAGAGCATGGGTGCTGGGCGAGCCTGTGAAAGCTGCTACAGTAAGCTTTTTTTTTTTTTTTTTTTTTTTTTTTTTTATATTATTGCAAGATCATACAAGTATTTTTTTCTTAATTTAAAACAATTTCCCAGATACACATACCAGCTAGGCTGTGGGTAGAAGACTTGGAGGCTGTCTGCCTTTTCACTATAATACAGGCAGAAAGTTTTCCTTTTGCATGATCCAAACCATGGTGTGCTGTAGAGAAACTCCTGCTGCCTCATACCAATCCGGCCCTCTATGCTGACTACCAGCATATGTTGTCATATTTCAGGGCCTTGTTTTAGGACAAGACAAAGTACAAGGTATTTACACTAAGCATAGCCCCTATAGTGTAAATGTGAAGCAGAGGTCTCTGTTGTAACCACCCCATTACTTTACCATAGTAAGCGCTTGTTCAGTGAAGTCTCAAATTTTATCTGGTATGCAGCAACCAAGAACATAATCTCACATCGGTATATCAGTCTAATCGCGGCAATTTTTTTATTTTGCACAAGAGAATCAGCATTCCGAGACAAATGTTTTGGTTTCGATTTTGTTATTGCTAAATTATTTCAATAATAGTTATATATTAGGCAAAACAATACCAATAGCAATGTCATATTATAAATAGAAAACACTGATGCTGAACAATTGCTCATGTAACTAAATACCATATTTTCATCCACCATAAATTTGATATATGATTATTTTTTTTCTTTTTAAGATCTATAGGTAGCATAATGATCTCCAGAGTGCTTCTTTAAAATGGTTTGTTGTCTTCCATGCAATCAAAAGTTTCTTCTGGGGCGCAGTCCATTTGCCCTTACAAAACGTCTATATAGCTATATGTATAATAAGTCCTTAAATGTTCTCCACATTCTTATTCTCAAACAGAAATGTTGCTTTGTGGCAGGGGCACGGTCATGCTGCAAAGTTGGAAGCATACCATTGTTTAAAATGTCTTTTGTATGCTGTAGTATTAACATTATCTGATAACATGCTGTTTTCATCTTGCCATCAATTCCCTGTGCATCGATTCCCTGTGCCTTTAGAGCTAAAACATCATTGAGTCACCATCATGCTTCACAGTGGGGAAGGTATTCTTTTCACTATAGGCCTTGTTGACCCCTCTCCAAACATAGCGCTTATGGCTGTGACCATAAAACTCTATTTTGGTATTTTGGTCTCATCACTCCAAATTAGTGTGCCAGAAACGTGTCAAGGTGTTGTCAGGCATACTGTAACAAGGCTTTTTTGTGGCATTGGTGCAGGAAAGGCTTCTTTCTGGCAACTCGACCATGCAGCTAATTTTGGTGCGAGTATCGTGATGTTGTGCTTCCACACTGTCTTTTTCCAGAGCAATCTGTGGGTTTTTCTTTGTATCCCGAACAATTCTTCTGCCAGTTGTGGCTGAAATCTTTCTCGGCCCGCCTGATCTTGGCTTCATATCAAGAGTTCACTGACTTTTCGACTTTTAATAAGTGATTGAACGGTACTGACCTGCATTTTCAAGGCTTTGGATATCTTTTTTTTATCCTTTTCCATCATTAAGTTCCATTACCTTGTTATGAAGGTCATTGGACAGTTCTAAATAAATGCACACTTCTTAAAGGTGGCCTTCTACCTTCGAAATAACCCCAAAAAACATGCATAGGGGCTATAACTGTACTCCAGAGATGTTGCTGAACGCATATTGGGGTGTTTGACAGTGACATATTCCAGGAGCGGTAAATTCATACCCAAAGTAGGACCTGTGTGGGGGGAAAAAACACACACACACAAAATTATGGCAAACTTTAGCTAAGGCTAGTGGTACAATTAGTGCATGGAAAGGGTAAAAACACTAAGGCTACAACAACTAATCGATATAATTGGTAATTGATAATGAAATTTGTTAACGATTTTCATTATCGATTAGTCAATCCATTTTATCGAATATAAGATGAGGGTTTTTTCAGAGCAAATGCTCTGAAAAATACCCTTTGTCTTATAATTCGACCTCAAATAGAGGTCGGATAATAACACTAAGATGCCGATCCCCACAGCCCTGCAGGAGACCTGGATCCTCCTCTTTGGCAGCCGGTGAACGCCTGTGCAATAAGCGCAGACATCCTCCGCTACTGCCGGCTCTTCCACTGGGGCTTCTATGAGGGAGCACCGGTGTCACATGACCTTCCAGTTCTTGGTCATAGAAGCTCCAGTCCAGAAGCAGAGGTTGACTACGTGCATAGCGCAGACGGCCAGGAGTCGGGGGGGGGGGCTTTCAGAGTGGCATATCTGGTGGGCAGAGTTGCATAGCAGTGGCATATCAGGGGGTATAAGGCATATCTGGGGGGAGAGTGGCATATCTGTGGGCATAAGGCATATTTTGAGGGCGGAGTGCTATATTGGGGGGGGGGTATAAGGCATATCAGAGGGCACAGTGGCATATCAGGGAGGTATAAGGCATATCTGTGGGGGCCAGGGTGGCATATCTGTGGGGGCCAGGGTGGCATATCTGTGGGGGCCAGGGTGGCATATCTGTGGGTATGAGGCATATCTGGGAGGCAGTGTGGCAAGCCTGGACTCAGATGTGCATAACTGGGGGGCAGGTTGGGAAGTTTTTTTTTTTTATTCTCAATGCTGTTTGTTTTTAACATCCAGTTTGTTCATTAAATTATTTTAAATAAATAGATTATGAAAATAATCGTTAGTTGCAGCCCTAAAAAACACCTGGGGTGTCTACATTTCAATCATATATGATTTGATGGGCTAAACTGAATTGAACAGCTTCAAAGATGTCCCAAATAACACATGGGGCAGGATGACCACATGTCAAAATGCACACTTCCCAAATGTGGCCTTTTACCCCCAAACAGCCCAATAAACCCATGCCTGGGGGTATCCGACTATTCGCGTCCCTGTGTTGCTTAACACATTGGTGTCGACAGTGAAGTATACTAGCAGCTGTACATTCCTACCTGAAGTAAAAAGGGCGTAGGAGAGAAACAAAATGCAAAAAATCACTACAAGAAAGTCTGACCAATGCTGATGGTAGAATTAGTGCAAGGAAAGATTCATGATACTAGCATCTGAAATACCCTGGGGTGTCTAGTTTTCAAACCTATATTGTTTGATGGGGTAAATTGACCTGACCGGCATCAAAGACCATTTATTTTTTATTTTTTTAATTGTTTGCACTAAATGACCAAAGCAGTTTTTAGTCTTTATTCAACTAACGCACTAACTCTGACACGTATTATATATTGTTTTTTAGCACAAGTAGCGTTTTCTTTTGAAATAATTGTACAGTATCTGACAAAAGTGAGTACACCCCTCATATTTTTGTAAATATTTTATTATATCTTTTCATGTGACAACACTGAAGAAATTACACTCTGCTACAATGTAAAGTAGTGAGTGTACAGCCTGTATAACAGTTTAAATTTGGTTTTCCCATCAAAATAACTGAACACACAACCATTAATCTCTAAGTCTAAACCTTGGCAACAAAAGTGAGTATACTCCTAAGTGGAAATGTCCAAATTGGGCCCAATTAGCCATTTCCCCTTCCTGCTGTCATGTGACTAGTTAGTGTTACAAGGCTCAGGTGTAAATGGGGAGCAGGTGTGTTAAATTTTGTGTTATCGGTATCACACTGGTCACTGGAAGTTCAACATGGCACCTCATGGCAAAGAACTCTCTGAGGATCTGAAAAAAAGAATTTTTGCTCTACATAAAGATGGCCTAGACGATAAGAAGATTGCCAAGACACTGAAACCGAGCTGCACCACGGTTGGCAAGACCATACAGCGGTTTCACAGGACAGGTTCCACTCAGAACAGGCCTCGTTATAGTCGACCAAAGAAGTTGAGTGCATGTGCTCAGCATCATATACAGAGGTTGTCTTTGGGAAATAGACGTATGATTGGTGCCAGCATTGCTGCAGAGGTTGAAGGGTGGGAGGTCAGCCTGTCAGTGCTCAGACCATACGCCGCACATTGCATCAAATTAGGGCTGCAACTAACGATTTTCATAATCGATTAGTTGGCCGATTATTTTTTCGATTAATCGGTTAAAAAAATTAATGTACATTTTTCATTTATTTAAAATAATGTAATAAACAAATTATATTAAATACAAACAGCATAATAAAAAAACTTTGATAAAATGCATTTCTTGCCTTTATTTCGCAACCAGCCCCCCCCCCAATTTATGCACGTTTGAGCCCAGGCTTGCCACGCTGCCTCCCACATATACCACTCCACTCTGCCTCCCACATATACCACTCCACGCTGCCTCCCACATATGCCACTCCACGCTGCCTCCCACATATGCCACTCCACGCTGCCTCCCACATATGCCACTCCACGCTGCCTCCCACATATGCCACTCCACGCTGCCTCCCACATATGCCACTCCACGCTGCCTCCCACATATGCCACTCCACGCTGCCTCCCACATATGCCACTCCACGCTGCCTCCCACATATGCCACTGTGCCTGATACACCTTATACCCCGATACACCACTCCATCCTCCCCAGACATGCCACACTGCCTCCCAGACATGCCACACTGCCCTCCCCACATATGCCACTCCACTCTACCCCCAGATAAGCCACTCCACTCTACCCCCAGATATGCCACTGTGGCCCCAGATCTGCCTTATACACCCTGATACACCACTCTGTCCTCCCCAGACATGCCACACTGCCCTCCCCACATATGCCTTATATACCCTATATGCCTTATACCCCCAGATATGTCACTCCGTCCTCCCCAGATATGCCTTATACCCCCCAGATATCTCATAGTCCCCTCATAGAGTCACAGACCATACTTTTATAAATAAGTACTGGGTTAATCTTCACTGCCCCCAGGATTTAGATTCCCCTTAGTTTGCCCCCCTTTATCTCTAACTGCACCTTAAGTTAACTTTAATAAATTAATAAAATTAACCCTCAGTCCTCATCATTAAATTAACCCTAAACACCCCATTAACCATAACTGCCCCTAAATTAACCCTAAAGACCCCATCAACCACAGCATCCCCTAAATTAACCCTAAAGACCCCATGAACCACAACAGCCCCTAAATTAACCCTAAACATACCATTAACCAAAACTGCCTCAAATTAACCCCAAACACCCCATTAACCACAGCTGCTCCTAAATTAACCCTAAACACACCATTAACCATAGCTGCCCCTAAATTAACCCTAAACACCCTATTAACCATAACTGTCCCTAAATTAACCCTAAACACCCCATTAACCATAACTGCCCCTAAATTAACCCTAAACACCCCATTAACCATAACTGCCCCTAAATTAACTCCCACCTCCCCTAACTTTCAGTAGCCCAAATATTAATTTTATACTTACAGTTAGATGAGTGTCACAGCCATGTGGTTCTGGCCTTCTGGGAGAAGGAAGGGGGCGGGGCCAGTTGTCACAGTGATTACAGGGAGGGACTGGTAAGTAGGAGCTGCTGCTGTGAGTCAGACTAAACGGATTATATAATGAGGGGTATTTTTCAGAACCCTCATTTAATAATCGATAAAAATCGATTCACCTAATCGATAATGAAATTCGTTGGCAACGATTTTCATTATCGATTATCGATTTTATCGATTAGTTGTTGCAGCCCTACATCAAATTGGTCTACATGGCTGTCGTCCCAGAAGGAAGCCTCTTCCAAAGATGATGCACAAGAAAGCCTGCAAACAGTTTGCTGAAGACAAGGAGACTAAGGACATGGATTACTGGAACCATGTCCTGTGGTCCGATGAGACCAAGATAAACTTATTTGGTTGAGATGGTGTCGAGCATGTGTGTCAGCAACCAGGTGAGGAGTACAAAGACAAGCGTGTCTTGCCTACAGTCAAGCATGGTGGTGGGAGTGTCATGGTCTGCATGAGTGCTGCCAACACTGGGGAGCTCCAGTTCATTGAGGGAACCATGAATGCCATGTACTGTGACATACTGAAGCAGAGCATGATCCCCCCACTTCGGAGACTGGGCCGCAGGGCAGTATTCTAACATAACGACCCCAAACACACCTCCCAGATGACCACTGCCTTGCCAAAGAAGCTGAGGGTAAAGGTAATTGACTGGCCAAACCCTATTGAGCATCTGCGGGGTATCCTCAAACAGACGGTGGGGGGACGCAAGGTCTGTAACATCCACCAGCTCAGTGATGTCGTCATGGAGGAGTAGAAGAGGACTCCAGTGGCAACCTGTAAAGCTCTGGTAAACTCCATGCCCAAGAGGGTTGGAAGAGTGCTGGAAAATAATGGTGGCCGCACAAAATATTGACACTTTAGGCCCAATTTGGACATTTCCACTTAGGGGTATACTTTTTGTTGCCAAGATTTAGACATTAATGGCTGTGTGTTATTTTGAGGGGACAGCAACTTGACACTGTTATACAGTCTGTACCCTCACTACTTTACATTGTAGTCATTTCTTCAGTGTTGTCGCATGAAAAGATATAATAAAATATTTACAAAAATGTGTGGGGTGTACTCGCTTTTGTGAGATACTGTACATATAAATCATCATTTAGTATGAAAAATATCTTAAAATGTTGGGAAAATTTGGAAAAATTTTCAGTATCACCTATGTAAACTATATATAACCAGTGCAATGGGGGGGGGGATCCAAAAGTATATATAGGTATGTCGTGTTTTTGAAAACGCCTCATATACCTGGTATTTTAATTGATTTTGGCACTTACAGGGTTAAATATGAATGACGCACAAGATTTTTTTTAAAAATGTATGCTGGGAGTTGCTCCCCAATAGCAGCCAGAAAAAGAAACTGCTGCACAAAAGTATATTTTTTGAAAGTTGACATCTTAAAGTATTTTAGTAGGGGGATTTTAACACTTTTTAGCACCAACCATTTTAGCACCAGTCTAGGTGGGGCATGTCTCTTCGGTATTGCGGGTTCAAAATTGGAACATGCACATTAGTTTTCAAACATGGAATTTTGATAGATCAGTTTGCTGGGTCCACATCTCATTTGAGATACAGCATATTTCATTTTAACCCCCCAAAACTGTATATTACCAAAAATTTGCCTGTCTGAAGCAACTGATTTTGCTTCCAAAGTTAGTCTAGCAAAAATGTTTGCTTGACGGTACTTCCAATGGTGGAGCACCGGAAGGTCTGGTAATGTTGGTGCTCAGTCATAGAAGCCCCAGCGCAAGTGCCGGCAGCGGCGGGGGGGTTGTCTGCATCGTGCAGATGTTCATCATCTGCGGGAGAGGAGGATCAAGGAGGATCCTAACCTTGCTGCTTGCCCGCAGCTGGGCTAAATGAAAAAGAAACCTGCTTAGCTCCCGGAAATGCATGTCCCAGGCGTCGGGCGGTATGAATTGTGCACCCCTGCGCTAAATACCGATTATAGACAGCACCCCCACTTTAAAGACTTAATGTATTGGGGGGTGCGGCCTATAATTGAGAAAATGTGGTACATGTGACGGCTTATGAGATTGCATTTTATAAGCTGAAAATATGACGATGTATGAGGTGTTTTACGTATAACCTTAATATATTTTTCATCTTTTAAACCCTTAAGGACAGAGTGTTTTTTTATTTTTGTACCCTTCATTACAATGACTGTTTTAATAATTTTGCAGTGTTGCTGTTTAGCTGTTTTTTTTTTTCTTCTCTCAAATATGTTCTAATATTTGTTGTGAGTTTAGAAATTGTCAGGTTCGTCATAGGGACTGAACGTTGATCCAGGGATTTATTCTGATTGCCATATTTGAAGTCGGGAAGGAATTTTCCCCCTGGTATGGGGCAATTGGCATCTGCTTCATAAGGGTTTTTTGCCTTCCTCTGGATCTACACAGTAGGGAAACAATAGGTATATAGGTTGAACTTTATGGACTTTGGTCTTTTTTCAACCTTATGAACTATGTTACTATGTCCTATATCAACTCTTACTAAATGTTGGAGTCCAGACCGCAGGAGAGTAAGAACGCGCAGTGATAGAAACACACTTAGCAAATGAGATAAAAGCTGGAAATTTGGATATATGTATATTAAACAAAACAGATACATCTCACCATAAGTAGCAGTGTAGGAGGCGTATCAAGTATCAAACTGCTCCCCCTTTCCCTGTACAATGTTGTCCACTGCCGCGACTGCCCTCACACTTCTTTCTATTAATGCTCGGGGTCTTAATATCCCAGAGAAATGTTCCCATCTGCTAAACGATTTGCGCAGAGAAAAGGTTGATATAGCCTTTGTCCAGGAAACGCATTTCTGCAAAGGTCGAGCCCCTAGGCTTTCTGACCGGTTCTACCCTACTGGTTTCTTTAGCTCTAACCCTGCCGCGAAGTCGAAAGGATTTGCCATCCTTCTCTCGAAATCTCTCCCCTTTCGGGAGCTGGGTGTTTGTGCTGATCCGGACAGGCGTTATTTGTTTCTCAAGGGGACTGTCGCGACCCAGACATATACTTTTGCTAACCTTTACCTCCCTAACCGGGGCCAACACGTGTCTTTGAAACAGATCCTAGCTAGACTGCAGGACTTTGCTGAGGGAATTCTGGTGTTAGGGGGTGACTTTAACGTGGCTCTACGTCCCTCTATGGACACCTCCTCTGGCCACTCCCGTGTCCCTCGCCGTGTACTACGCTCTCTTCTTTCTCTGCTCTCCACGTACCGCCTTGTTGATTGTTGGAGGGCTCTTCACCCCTCCGATAGGGACTATACTTTCTTCTCCACCCCCCCCATAACTCCTACTCACGTATTGACTACTTCTTCGTTCCCTATCACCATGCTGTCCTTCTGCGCCGGGCTGCTATTGGACTAACGACGTGGTCGTCTCCCGTGATACTCTCCCTGACCTCGCCTCTGACTCGCCCCATGGAGCGCTCCTGGCGTCTGAACGAGGCTATCCTTTCTGATGAGGCGGTGAGCGATGAGACCTCTCAAGTTTATCCCTTTACTTCAGTGAAAATTCGTCCCCCGATGTCCCAGCACTTACATTCTGGGAAGTGTGATCAGGGGTCATTATATACGGCTCTGCTCCCAGCGAAAGAAGTTGGCGGGGAAGGAGATCAGCTCCTTGTGCGCACGCATCGCGGTGCTGGAACAGGCCCATAAGACCTCTCTGTCCGGAGACGTCTTACAGCAACTTACGCTTCTCCGTGGGAAGCTGGCCACGATCCTTTTTGCTCTTACTTACGCAACAAAGTGCTGTTTCGCGAACACGGCGACAAGCCTGGCAAGTATTTGGCTCGTGGCCTCCGTGGCTCCCGCCGCCTCACCTATATTCCTAGAGTTCGATCGGCTGATGGCCGTCTGCACCTACTCCACTCTGATATCTCACGGAGTTTCCTTGATTACTATACGGGACTTTACAACCTCCTGTCCTTGAATGGTGACCCCTCCCCATCCGCCGAATGTTTGGGGTTGATTGACTATTTGGACCGCACAGTCCGTACGGGCATCCCCATGGCCGCTGCGGAGGCGCTGGATGCTCCCATCTCACTGCCGGGAAATGCCCTGGGCCCGATGGTTTTCCTTTGCGGTATTACTCTCGCTTCCGTGACACCCTTGGCCCTTTCTTTGTCTCTGCCTTCAACTCAATCCTTGAGGGGGGCCAGATTCACGCGCATACTTTGACGGCTTCCATCACCCTTATACCTAAAGAGGATAAGGATCCGGAGCAATGTGGCAGCTACCGCCCCATTTCGCTCCTCAACTCTGACCTGAAGCTCTTTGCGAAGATCCTCGCTGCGCGCCTGAAGCCGTTGCTGCCCACCCTGGTCCATCCAGACCAGACTGGTTTTGTGCCGGGCCGGGAGGCCCGAGACAGCACCATTCGCACGCTTAATTTATTGCATTATGCGAAACTCTCCTCTACGCCTACCATCTTTCTCTCGACTGATGCGGAGAATGCTTTTGATAGAGTTGACTGGTCCTTTCTGCTGGCGACTCTCCGCCGTATGGGTTTTGGTCCAGGGTTCCTAGCCTGGGTCAGCTCACTCTACACGCTCCCCTCCGCGCGTCTCCGTATAAACGGCTCTCTATCAGACGCCTTTCCTATCCGCAATGGGACTCGCCAGGGCTGCCCTCTATCGCCGATGTTATTTGTGCTCTCCCTAGAGCCCTTGCTGCAAGCAATAAGGCTGAACCCCGATATTAAGGGCCTGCAGGTGGGTCACAGCTCTCATAAACTCCTGGGATACGCGGACGACCTCCTTTTTTACGATTTCTCAGCCTCGGATCTCTCTCCCTTCTATATTGCGGGAGCTTCAGTTGTATGGTGCGCTCTCCCACTTTAAGATAAACATGACCAAGTCGGAGATCCTTGCCTCCACAGGAATGTAATGCTCTGAGTGCTCTTTTTCCTTTCAAGTGGTGCAGCTCGAAGTTGCGTTACCTAGGAATCGGGTTGTCCGCTGATCTTACTCAGCTTTATGCTCACAATATCCTTCCCCTGCTGACATCTTTGCGATCTGATCTGCGACGATGGTCTGGGCTTGCGATCTCTTGGCTTGGACGTATTAATACCATAAAAATGACTGCTATGCCCCGCCTCTTGTACTTGTTTCAAACGCTCCCCATCCACATACCTCTCTCGTTCTTTGCCGCCGTCCGCTCTGCTTTCCTTCGGTTCGTGTGGGGGTGCCGTTCCCCCCCGCATTAGCTTTAGTACGTTAATCCTACCCATGCCGAGAGGGGGCCTTGCGCTCCCCTGCCCTCGTACTTATTATAGAGCCTGCCACCTCCTTCGGATCTTGGAGTGGGTGCATAGCCCATCTCAGAAACAGTGGATTGGAGTGGAGGATGCTCTTTTGGGCTTCCCTGCCCGGTCCCTGCCCTGGCTGGCAGTTTCCACGGCCAACAGGCAGGCTTCCCACCATCTGCGATGCACCGCGCTGTCTACCATCCCGTCGCCGCTCACTCCGGTACGGGATAATCCTGATTTCCCACCGGGTATGGGTGTTGACCTCTTCCCCGCGGCGAGGGGCTCTGGTATTTGTGCTTACCTGTCTCGTGCTGGCCTTGCGCCTTTGGGGGACCTGGTGGCCCTGGGACCTCCGACCCTATTGGCCATATTCCTTACTCGCAGCTTCGTCACTTTTTTAAGTCCTTGTGTCGAACCCATCATGTCCTCAGGGACCTTACCACGTTTGAGCGCCTCTGTGTTACTGCCTCGCTCCCTGCTCATGGCGTCTCCCTTCTCTACGGCCTCCTCCTGACGGTCTTGCACCCCGCTCCTCCTTCCTTTATGGGCAAATGGGAGTCTTCTCTGCGCATGGTCTTTTCAGAGGATCAGTGGGAGAAGATGTGTGTTCTTACACACCGCTGCTCCATCAGGAATAGGGACCAGGAAATGTCCTACAAGCTGAAGGCCCAGTGGTACCGATCTCCTGCTTCTACTGCACGCTACAATTCGGCTGTGTCGGACGCGTGCTGGAGGTGCGGCTTTTCACCTTGTTCCATCCTCCACCTTTGGTGGGACTGCCCTAACATACGCCCGTTCTGGACGACTGTGCACTCATATTTGCAAACCCTTTCGGACAACACTATCCCCTTTACCCCAGAGTTTTTGCTCCTTCACCACATGCCTTACCCGATTGCTTGGTATAAAGCCTCTGTGATCCACCACTTAGTGACTGCGGCGAAGGCCCTGATCCCCTTTCACTGGGGCGATTCTGCCCCCCCCCCCACGATACGGGAGTGGTTCCAATGCATTGAGAGGTCGCGGACCCTTGACGAGCTGATGTGTTCCGCCTCGGATGCAGTAGCCAAACATCTGCGCACCTGGTTCTATTGGATGCAGCTCCTTTCTGATTCTCCGGTTAGCTCCTTATTTGACGCGCCATCAATGTGAACGTACCGGATCCATACTGGGCCTACCCCCCCCCCCCTTCTTCTTTTTTTTTTTTTTTTTTTTTTTTTCTCTTTCCCCTTCTCCCTCCTCCCTCTTTTCCCTTCCCCCTCCTTCTGGGATACCACGCACCTCCTTGCCATGCCCCACTTTTGCAACCGTATGTCATACTTTTTGTACATTATATGCCGTACTTTTACATGTGACCTGCTGCTGTGCTATGCCATCTATGTACAGGTTTCATGGTGGCATCTCCTCGTCATGTTCCCTGTAAGTTTTCGCTAGTGTGATCTTATGCCTTGTCTTTTTGCTGTCACACGTTATCTGCTGGGATTTCTCCCATATTGTACTGATGTTGCCTGCCTCCCGTGTGGGTCGTGATCACATGACTCTGCTTGTTTGGAATGTCTCGGATGTACTTCTCATACTTGTTGGTTCCTCAGGTTATTGTGCCAATGTATGCCACCTGCTGTAACCTCTTACATACTGTATTGGTGCCTGTGTTCCCTAATTTCCCTTTCCCGATTTTTTTCCTTTCTGTATCCCTGAAAACTTTGAAAATTTCAATAAATATTGATTTACCCCAAGTATCAAACTGCTCGAGAGTATGAAGTTAGAATAGTACAGGCAACAATCCAAAAGGGTTCGGGACTGGTAGCAGACACAATGGAAATCCATTGCCAAGCCGTGATGGTGTGGAGGGTGTAGGCATGAAGGGGTTAACAGGACCAGGCCTCTGGATTTACGAACTTCACCCCCTTAACAAGGCATAAATTATACCAAATTAACCCCCCAAATCCGGCCTGTATCCCCCCAGGAAGTCTGCCATCACTCACAATTTTGATACTGGATTTGTGAGCTATCCAAATTAAAATATCTAGATATATATATATATATCAACCCACCCTGGGCAAACAACATATATAGATATAGATACATAGAGATATATAGATATCCTCTAGAAATTAGGAAATAACAATTTAACGTGTTATCCTCTCTTATGGTTGGTGAATATCAATACTAGTTACACAGTGCCGCAATTACAAAAATCAAGACATACAAAGGGAAAAAACACAGGCAAAAGTTTCTTAAAAATAATGGGACTTAAACACAGGACCTTCACTCACAAGTTTCATCAATAAGCAGGCCTGTGGAAACTCCCTAAGTCAAGATGATTCCTTTTGATGTTGTTCCAATCAGTAAATCTTGGAGTTCTCCTGTGAGGTGGGTGCATTGCGACTAAATCTGAGTCTTTTGCAAAGAAAACACCCCTCTGGCCACATTATGACTCCTTTTTCCAAGAATTAATTCCCATCTTTGATATACCAATAACAAACATTATGGTGGGGTAAAGGTGATGGAAACCCCCTCCACTTAATCTAGGAATAGAATTCCTATAACTCAGGATCCTTACCAGTTAGGCCATGAATTACCATAGGGGTCCTGGGAAGATTACGCTTCTAGCCAGAACAGATACAGAGGGCATGCACAAAGAAACTGATTTACATCAGCATCCGATTAACCTATTAAATGCCAACACAAAGAAACTAACCACCTCTGCTGGATTACCCTTCCATGCATCCACTATATCTCATGAGTTAATCATGACACCCGTATCCTACGGTTTTGTTATGTTGCTGCTACTGAATGCCTTGCTGTTGAGGAATTGCAGCAACACCAGCTGAGTGAAGAACGCAATCACTGATCACTTTCCACATTAGTTTTCCCCATGACATGCCAGACACTTCAGGTGTCACCAACTGCATGCTTTTCCATGACGTGCCTGGTACATTGGAGTACATGCCCTTTTAAATTATTACTATTAGATACTATTAAACCATGCTGTTGTCCAGGTGATGTAATTTTTATGCAATGTGCTGTGTTTCACTTGTTGTGTTTTAGTGTGTATTATGTCCATAAACAAGTAATTCATACCTTATAACCAATCCATAATGCACTTCATTCTATGTCATATATTTTACATGTTTTGAACATAATTTTGCTGTTTTCTATTTTGTACCACACGGATCATAGATATTTCTACAATAAGTTATATCTCGATTAACTCTTTTTGTGGCATAATCTGTTATGAATGATAACTTAGTGTGATCTGCAAGAACTCTGTTTCTCACCACAGCCACACAGTCATACCAGTGGTATTCATGGGGACCTCCAAATATGCAGTGTCGGCTTTGTGCATCGTGCTGGGCTTACTGGAAAAAGTATGGTGGGTTAAAGATGCCAACAAGACTGGATGGAGAGAGACCTGGCCCTAACCGTAACAACATGGTATGTATTATCCAAAAGTAAGCTTAAGGAATGCTATTAGGTAGTCAACCAAGAGCATTATCTTTACTCGCTTACCACTCTTCTAACAATCTTAGATTTATGAGCAAACATTAGCCTAGTCAGACCTCTCCTTTAAGAATTAATTTCTACCAGCTACTGATGATGATGATGATGGAGAACCATGCAGAGAATCTTCAAATGATCAAACAATGCACAATTAGGTGCCTACCAACATTGTCAGATTAGCCATAATGCAGTCTTATATTTTGCTTACTTTCTGGGGGATCCCAGAAGGATTAAGTATGTTAATTTCCATGCATGCTTAGATATAGAGGTGAAATAGGGTAAGTAGTATAATGGTAACATAGATCTACCTTTAGAGAAATTAGGGAAAAGAAAAAATGTCGGTGCGCTAAGGTAGTCACAGGCTCAAATAATACAAATGTATAATACGAGGCCTACCAAACAGGTGTAAGCATGCTGCAAAAACAGTGTATTGGCTGTACAATGTATACAAAAACAAAAACTGTCTGCGCTTCTTACCCTAATAAAGTTGGCAACAAATATATAAACATAATATAAATGAGAGGTTTTGGTTATATGAATTGTCCAAAGCATAATTAAGCTCACCCGCCACGTCAAGGCACACTCTCAATAGGGTGAGAACCTACGCTCACCTCCTACATAGTGGGCACACAAAGCAGTTTATACTTGGTAGCAGTATAACTTTATTAGGGTAAGAAGCGCAGACAGTTTTTGTTTTTTCTTTAGAGAAATTAGAATATGGAAATTTTCTTTTAAATGTGCAAGTTATACGTTCCATAGTAAAACTGGTATGAAATGAGAAAATAAACATTATATATTTCCAGAATTCTCCCATTAAGGGCATTAACACAAACATAAGATTATCTTTGTTCTATTAACACAGAGAGTCACAAACAAAAGAACAAAAATATATTACATGTGAATCTCCAGTCTTCTGGATAACACAATACTGCATGTGTTACATTACATAATCACAATATTCCTCCAAATCATGTCTGCGCAAAGTGTTTTCAACCTAAGAAATTTTCATGGGTGAACCAAAAACTTGCACCTTTTTGATTTGGAGGGATAGCTACCACCAAACATCAAAATAACCCCCCATAAACTGTACATTGCATGCAAGCAAAGCACCTGATGATTTCCAAGACACCCAACTTGTCTTTATAGGTCATGCACAGTAACCACAAAACCTTCAACTTTTTTTTTTTTTTTAGTATTTTTGGTTATTTTTCCTCGGGTATATCTGCGGATAGATGCTGTATTCCCTAAATGCACACACAGTGGAGATTTCAAGGCCACCCTAACTATCTTCTAGGTGGGTTACTGCAATCACAAATCTAATGGCAACAGAGGATCTTGAGGGTTATAATTTCTTTGCCCTTTTACATGTCAGGAAGGTTTTAGGATGGATGCTACATGCTGGTCCACCTGGAACAGAACATAAAACACAAAAAAAAATAATCGCCTACTTTTGCTGAGCGCCTAAATGCAACATGAGTGAGTGTGCAAAGTGGTTTGGGTGAACTTGATGAGCCTCTGTCTTTTTCAGTTTTACTATGTCACTAAAGGCAACAACAAAAATGGCCAAAAGACTAATCTCTATGGGACAGGGATTTACATTATTTATCTTGAGTTGTCTGCAAGCTGATCATTTTTATCTTTTTGACAGAGTCCGCATGGACTTCCTTTGAGACATAGCGGGAGTCCTAAATTTGCCATGAAAACCAGACAAGCTTTCTATCTGCACACCACAAAGCTAACCAGGATTGCAAGACGACTATGTCGAGATATCTTCCGTCCGCGGTACGCAGCAAGACACCCATATATGCCAATTAACAGTGCTGCCATCAAAGCAGAGTGTAGGTATCCCTCCACCTAATTGAAAAAGATTTATTTTTTTGTCTCAAGCAAAGTATGTATTAACTAGCACTCGCCTTTTATAAACATGCCTACCGTAAAGATCAGCCATTAAGTTATACAGGACCCTTCTTGCTGGAGAAACTTGCCAGTGTTGACCCTTCATAATGAACAGTGATATGAGGGAGTTGAAACCACCACTCTTTCCAACTCTCCCTTCAGTGACTAAACCTACGTGTTTGGGATTACAATCTCTTCTTTTGTAGAAATTGTGCTAGTAATTGCAGAACAATGCAGCTTTCCATTACCGCGCTAAAGCATCACATCTGAGACAGGTCATGTTTTTCTATTTAACAAATTTGTTGCTATTTTATATAAACCATTCTGTTCATGTTTAGTTACACCAGGTGCAAGTAAAGCACATTGAACTACCACCTTGACTTTTGAGGTTTGAAACTGCAATGTTATTTTATATTTTCCTGCAGGGGCTGAGTAGCTTTTCTGTGTAAGTTTTACCTTTTCTGTAAGATGGTGGCTTTCTTTAAAAAAAAAAAAACAAAAAAAAAACAAAAAAACTTGGCTGCAAAACTTATCAATTGCACCAAAGAGGAACAGCATTCTGTCATACGCATTTTGTAGGCAGAGGGTGTACCGGGAGCACAAATTCATCTTCGCGAGTGTGCTTGGTATGGGGATAAGGGTTTTTCCTCAGAGTCGTCTGAGTGGATTGAAAAGTTTGAAAATGGCCATACTGATGTGACGGATGCAGAGCGCTCCGGATGTCCAGCTACAGCTAGGACCACGAGGAATGAAGAGAGAACACTGGAACTGATTTTGTGAAAACAGAAGAATAACCGTTGAAGAGGTTGCAGGAAAGCTGAATTTAAGTGTTTGATCTGCCTATGCCCTGATTTGTGACAGTTCAGTAAAGTGTGTGCCAAGTGGGTGCCTAAGCAGCTGACAGAGGGGCATAAGCCCAAGAGCTTAGGCGTTTGTTCCCGACACATGGCCCGTTATGGTGAAGAAGGTGATGATTTTTCTACATCACTGGTGATGAAACATGGGTTCACCATTACGAGCCCAAAAGCAAGCGGCAGAGTATGCAGTGGAAGCATCCATCATCTACTGTAGCAAAGAAATTCAAGACGCAACCATGTGCAGGAAAGTTGATGTTGACAATCTTCCGGGACTGTCAAGGACCTTTTCTCGAAACCTATCAGGAACTTGGATCAACTGTCACACGTGCAACGTATTGTGACATGCTTCAGAGATAATTGAAGCCCGCAATCCGCTCTAAAAGAAGATGAAATTTGTCAAAGGGAATTGTGGTGTTGCACGACAATGCCTGCCCCCGCACTGCAGCCAACACATTGGAAACCCTCAGACAATTGAAGTAAGGGGTTATGGAAAACCCAGCATATAGTCCGGATTTAGCACCATCTGATTTCCAATTTTTTTGGACCACTCAAAGAAGCTTTAAGGGGAAGAAGATTTTCATGTGGTGATGATGAGAAAGCTGTGGTTACGTGTTCAATCAAAAACATTTTCGTGCTAACGGAGTTAAACAGTAGGTACGAAGTTGTCATTTGTTGTGAAATATATATTAATAGGGTAAATTGCATTGGCTGCCTTCAAAGATATCCCAAATGGGGGTAGGATTACCAGATATGGAAAAAATGGTTTTGAAATGGCAAAACACTACGAGTTATAGATTTTTTTTCACCATATCTTATATTTTTATGTAGTAAATTATGACACAATAACAATAAAGACATCTAAAGAAAGCCCTTCTTGTCCTGAAAGCCCTTCTTGTGTGGGTTCAGTAAATGAGAAAATTACAGCTATACCAGGTTTTATCGCAACAATGTTAAAACAGCCATTGTCAGGAAGGGTACAAAAAATAAAATCAGATATTTTCACAAAGGGGTTGAGATCTGGTTAAAATAAAAAAATAAAAAATAAAATAAAAACCTGAACAACTTGCACTACCTCCTAGAATAGTTTTTCTGCTACTATTGTTTAGAAACATATTGGGGAAGAGAGGCATGGTATTCATAGAAAACTTTTAAAGTTGTAAGTATTTTACTTATGAAGTTAGTAATAAAAACGTCCTGGTATCTGTATGAGAGACATACAGATATACCAGGAACTGAATATCTCTGAGTGTCTCTTCACTGTTTGCAAAGCACAAGTTATAATACTGTGCCATTGGATTTTGTTTTAATTGTTTTTCAAACCAAGGAATAAAAGTATTGATTTTGATGAGCTTCTGTGATCTTGACAATTTGTGTGCATAGAGAAACATTCCATTCACTGTATCTTTTTCTTACAGTATGGTTGTTTTATTTTCATGTAACTGCCCCAGTTTCTTGAATACACATATATGTATATGTATTTACTGAAAAAAACTAAAATATTAACATTTTCACAGCCCACTCTTATATGTCACTGCCCTTCCTCTGGCCATACAATAATATAAACCATGCCCAGTTCCTATAAAATGTGTAACTTTGCATCCTGACTGGTGTGCCGTTACTAGTGGCAAGGGTTCATTTGGGAAATTTTGCTCTAGAGGAGCAAATTTAATCCAAGACCTAGAGCAACTACTTAAAAATAAATAATAAAAAAATGTAATAAAAATCTTGCATCTGTAGTTTCCTCACACAATAAGCCATAAAAACTCTAGTCCATTCCTTCATTATCACGAGTATTGAAAAATAAGAGAATGTATCTTTTAAATATGGGAATAAATTGATCATTAAATTAAATGTAGTATTAAGCTAAAAACCCAACCAGTTCAAAATGTATATTTAGGCCTGCTTGTTGAAGGTTGTATCCATTGTATATCCAAGTAACAACTGCTGATCATGTGACTGATCAACAGCTTTGAATATATGCAAATTATTTTAGTGATATAATGATGATATGCCTGGCAAATAGAGAAAAGCTAATCATGTGACACCAACAATGTATCCTGGCCTAGGCCTAAGGATAGTAGTTCCCCTGCTTCAAAGTGCACAGGTAGATCTGTCTACCCCCTCCTCTGTGTTGCGCCTCAGGGGGATGTTCTGAGTCGGTACAGCCATTCATATCCCAGCACCCCACAGTGAGGTTGGTGGCTGCAAGGGTGCTGCTGGGGGTACTGCCCTGGATCATATTGAAATCCCTGCTACAAGAAATGAGGAAGCAGCTAAAACAAGACCTACAGGAAATCACCTCCTTCCTTTGTCAGGACATAGATGACTTAGGTGAACGCACCGATCACTTGGAGAGGAAAATGGATGAATTCACGGAGGGCCATAATGCCCTCACTGATGGTCATGTCTCCATACAAACGTAATTTGACTCTCTCTGCACTAAGATTGTGGACCTCGAAGATCGGTCCCGCCGCAATAACATATGCCTTTGGTGCATCCCTGAGGAAGTCTACACGACAGACTTACCTAAGTTTATGCAGCATCTCTTCTCTTTTGTTTTTTTCTTTATTTGCTATATTTGGGGGTTGTGTATTCTCCCCCCTCATACACACAAAAATAGTGAGGGGGAGTTAGTCTGGAATGCTTTGTTCCCTGCCACTACGGATTCCTGTATCTTTCGAGCCTAGCAGTTACTCTCCACACCACCCTCCTAGTGCTATTGCACTTTCCCGATTTATTTTATTTATTTGAGCTTATGGCCAAGCTTAATATACTATCCCTGAACGCTAAAGGCCTTAACTCTCCTTATAAGCTTAATCTCTTGTGGGAGGAGGCCAAATCCTCAAAAGCTGACATTATATGTGTGCAAGAGACTCGCTTGAAAAAGTCCCACAACCCAGTTATTTCTACCAAATTATTTCCTGTACAATTCAACTCAATGGCTTTTTCTATGCCAGAGTGTCGATCTTCATCTCTAAGCACGTTTACACTCCTTCATAAACTCACTGACCCACAGGGTAGATACCTTATTCTCACGTGTGTGATTACCTCCTTGATGTACACTTTGGCCCCTAATTCTGGTCAGCTTTGTTTCTTTCACTCCTTTTTGGAGAAACTTGACTGCTGTAAAAAGGGCCAGCTTCTTTTATGTGGCTACCTCAACGCTACTTTGTATCCACCTCTAGACAATTTGACAACCCACAACTCTTCCAACTCTAGAGACACTCTGCAACTGGGTCTTGACTTAACACGTTGCTTCACTCACATCACCTCTCTGACTTGTATGTATGTGGGACAGAAAAAAAGTAAAATCTTTGTCGGATGGGTGTAGACTACATTTTTTTGGATAAACTTTCCCTGCAGCTATCTCTTGGTCCGATGACACCCCGATTTTACTTACTATTAAACTAGACCATCCAATAGCAGGCAAGGGCTCTTGGAGACTTAATGACACTCTTACACTCGGACGCTCACAAAACACAAATTTAATCTCACCTTACGCAATATTTTCAGGACAATCAGTCCCCAGGCGTCCCCATTGAAACTCTATAGAGCGCTCATAAGGCGGTTATCCGGGGTAGACTAATTAGCTTAGCTACACACATCAAAAAACAGGCTACTCTCTCCCGCGATGCCTTGCTCCTCAAACTATATGACTTATGTCCTACAGACTCTCTTATGACTGAGATTAAACAAGTTTGACTTCGACTTGACAACCTTAACTCCCAATGCACCTCTTATATGTTAATGAAATTGAAACAAAGTTTCTATGCCAAAGGCAATAAGGCAGATACCCTTTTGGCCAGAAAATTACGTCGCATTATGGCTGTATCCAGACCGCCGTATGTATGTGATCGAGATGGTCATAAGGCTTGTAATCCATCTCAAATAGTTGAGGTTTTCGCTGACTTTTACTCTCACCCTTACAATCTGCACAATGACACTACATCTCATCACCCCTCCTCCTCAGACATTGACACTTACCTCTCTTCAGTTATCCTCCCATCCATCCATCCCTCCTGACATTGCAGAACATATAAATTCCCCTATAGAATTTTGAGAAGTTCAAAGAGCTGTAGCTCAACTGAAGAAAAATGCTGCTCCAGGGACAGTTACACTGCCTCCTACTACCACACTTTTTTTTTTTACCCACATTAGGCCCCTTCATGTTAACCCTTTTTCGTTACCCAAACTGGGTAAGCCCACTGACAGCTGCTCCAATTATAGGCCCATTTCCCTTCTCAATAACGATATTAAAGTGTATGCTAAAATCCTCGCAAACATATTGTGTCCCCTCCTCCCTTCCCTCCTGCATACCGACCAGGTACATACCATATTTGCTCAAATATAAGACAGGGTTTTTTCCAGAGAAAAATACCCCTTCTCTTATAATTAAGGTCATTTTATAATCTGACCTCAAGTAGAGTTTTGGCTATAAGGCTAAGATCCAGGTCCCTGCAGCGCTGCAGAAGGCTTGGATCCTCCTCTCTGGTAGCCGGTGGACATCTGTGCAATGCGCGCATACAACCTTCGCTGCTGCCTGCCACTTCCGCTGGGGTTCAATGATGGATCTCCGGGGTGACATGACCTTCTGGTGCTCCGTCATAGAAGTCTCAGCTGAATATATTGAAAAATATTCAAAACTTTAAACACCCCGCAGAGCACCATTAAATCTATTAAGAAATGGAAACTGCAACAAACCTGCCATGAGGAGGTTGGACACCAAAATCATGGACCATCAAAGAAGGCATTAATAAGAGAGGCAACAAAGAGACCAACAATAACTCTGAAGGACCTACAAATCTCCACAGTGGAGTTTTGAGCATCTGCCCATAGAATCACTTTAAGCTGAACTGTGCTTTATATGAAAGGGTGGCCAGAAAAAAGCCATTGCTTGAAGAAAAAAGTAAGGAAACAAGTTTGCCGTTTCCTAAAAGTCATGTGAGAGACTCCCCAAACGTATGGAAGAACGTACTCTGGTCAATGACTAAAATTGAACTTTGTCCATCATGGAAAACTATGTCTGGTGCAAACTCAACACCCCTTATATGCAAGGACTGGAAAACTGGTAAGTATTGAAAGAAATGATGGATGGCGCTAAATACAGGGAAATTCTTGAGGGAAACCTGTTTCAGTCTTCCAGTGATTTCAGACTCAGACGTAGGTTCGCCTTCCAGCAGGACAATGACCATAAGCATACTACTAAAGAAACACTCGAGTGGTTTTAAGTGGTTGAGAAACATTCAGATGTCTTGGAATGGCCTAGTCAAAGCCCAGACCTCAATCCAATTGAGAATCTGTGGTATGATTTATGTACACCAGCGGAACCCATCCAACTTGAAAGAGCTAGATGTGCCCCAAGAGTCTTGCATCTGTAATTGCTGCAAAAGGTGGCTCTACAAAGTATTGACTTTGGGAGGGTGAATAGTTATCCCCGCTTACGTTTTTTGTTTTCACAATAAAAAAAAATATTTTGCATCTTTTAAGAGGTAGGCATGTTGTGTAAATCAAATGATACAAACCCCCAACAAATCCATTGTATTTCCAAGTTGTGATCCAAAAAATAGGAAAAATGCCAAGCGGGGTGAATACTTGCAAGGCATTGTATAGGACGCAAGCCGAACGTTCTTTGTATCATCTTTTTGTGTAAAATCAAATTGAGAGAGCGCTCGCATTTTCACAGCTTTATATTTTTCTATATGATATTACACATGTAGTCCAGTCGTATTTTTTGCCAGTAGTGTATTTGCAATTTTATTTTAGTATTTAATAATTTTGTCACATATTCAAAAAGTACCCTAATTTAAGTATGTCGTGTTGTACTTGTTTGCAGGCACAACACAGCTTCCAGAAGCATCAAAAACACCGCTCATCTTAAAACAGGTCATTCGGAAACCTTTAGAAGAGGTGCTGCAATACATAGGTAGAGTGCTTTTTACAGTGGGTTATTTAAGTTAATGGTATATTGAAACTGATAGCATTTGATATCTTCCATTTTCCAGAAGCACACCCCTGCCCACCCAAGCCAGATCCAATAAAGAACATTTCTACCAGCATCAGCAGCGGTCTTACACCTTTGAAGTCTTCACCAATCATAAACAATGGATCTCCAACTATTTTAGGCAAACGCAGCTATGAGCAGCATAATGGTATGGATGGTATGTAGCTTTTCTTGTGTTTACTTTTTCTTTAATTATACACCTACCAAAGATGATTTGTAATTTTCAATACAATTCTCAAATTGAGAATAAAATACAGTGAAGTATTTGATAATATAGTTTAGTATGTGATATTTTAGGTGACTGCACAATTTTAATGGCATTGCTATGTAGTACCTTCCTAGACTTTTCTTAGTCAGAATATTGAGCTGGGTGATTAACGATGAGGCAGTATAAGGAGTCAGGGTGTTTATTTGGTCCAAGATGAGTGCTAGAACACATGTACATGGTTAATATGCAGCTGCCTGAAAATATTATATAATGTAAAAACTAGAACTAATGAAGAACGAGAGAGCAGCACAGTTTTTTAAAACTTTAAGCTGATACATGTAATATAACAAGTGGTGGGAGTTCCCCGTTAACCCCCTTAACTGTACATCCTAAAAAAAAACATCCAGTAAAGCCCTATAGGATGTCAAGGTCATCAGAAAAAAGGATAGCCCTGTAGGATCTGTCTAGACCCTGCTGGGATATTAGATTGCCTCCCTGCTGGGTGATCACAGTCTACGGAGAAGACTTGCAGTGTTGGCTGTATGATTTTTTGGGAGACTTACTCTGGGTGAGCATACATTACTATAAACAAAATAACACAAAATAAGTGTGCCAGGTGGATGGAACTCAAGTGTCAGATTTCTGTGCCGCCAAGTAGGTTTATGGACCTTTAATATACCTAGACATAAGCATTTCTGAAATTCTGGCTGCAAAAAATCCTGAATGTTTAGGTCATCATCTCCCGAGGGAAGTAGCACACATTTGTGACCCCTGAAAGGTGAATAGGTGTATCTAATCCTGAAGTCCAGAACCTGGGGCAGAGCATCTAGTGTAACTGGCTTGAAATAGAAATTGTGAACATACATGTCACCCGTAGACTCCATCAAATGTACTCCTGCTTGAAACACAAAGAAAAATGTTTTTCTGAAGACAGAGGAAATTGGCCTTGTATAGGAGATGTCTCTTATGAAAGGTGTGGTGGAGGTTCTTCTCTGTCCAAGCAAAAGATCTTCAACAATTGCTGATTAAGCCTGTGGTATCTCATATCGTACTGTCTATTTGCGTATAATGACAAACAATCTTATTGCGGGATTGAACACTGATATCCTTGTTGAACAGATGACTTCTGTCTTGGAACTGAGGTTGATCCCTAAAAGCTGATGTGTTTTTTCCCTTGCCATTCCAGGTGGCACATGAGAAGAAGGCTCCGCCTACCAGGTAGGGCAGGAAACACTATAAAAAAGGAGACCTCCCCCTTCCTCCCCAGGGTTGTTTCTTGCCCTACTCAGGTAGCGGTTAGGCTTTAGCTTACCTTTTTTTCTTCTTTTTTGTTTTCTTGGAGCCCCGGGGGGGCGTCCTTTCTCTCCGATCCCCGATAGTGATCCCGGTGGATCCAGGGTGATGCGGCAGCCTCGGAGGATGTAACTCCGCGTCCTCGCGGTTACTCGAGGCTCAGTCCTCGTTATATGCTGCCCACAGCCCAGGGGGCTCACTGGGAGGTGCATCCCCGGGCTCCGGTTCTCTCCGTCCCGGGGAGGAGGAATCCTCAGCGTGAGACACGGCAGGAGAGCGCTCCGGAGGCGCTGCGAGCGGGACTCTATAGCCGGCTGTGCCGGTTTCACGGCACCCGTTTTTTATTATTTCTCCTATCTGCTTTTCTTCCGGCACTGCGTCCGGGGTCACGAGAGGTCAATTGACGGGGAATTTCCGGATGTGACGTTTTCCGGGCCTGGGCGCCTAAATGCCGCTATAAAACCGCCAGAATGGGTAAGATCTTTCCTTGCTCTCGTTCCTGTACTGTATTATTGTTTTTTCTACTCCTTTTTTGTGCCTGCCTGTGCCTGAGGATTGTATATTGCCTTTTTCAAGTAGGTTTTCCCTCCTGGGTTGAAACCATTGCCTATTTCTATTACTTTCTGTGGTCTCATCCTTGTGTTTTTCTCCTCAGTCATGTCAGACAAAAATCCAGACATTCCTCCTGAGGCCTCCCCACATAGGAAGTCTGTGGGAAAAACGAAACACAAAGCCTGCTCTTCCTGTAAAAAGACCCTACACGACCCCACGGCCAAAATGTGCAGCTCCTGCTCTCGGCCTAAAGAAGTTTCCGCAACAGAATTTACCTCCTGGTTGAAGGGAGAACTTCAGTCTACCTTTGACTGTTTTCGGGCCATGGCAAGTTCCCCTCAGGCGCCGGTGCCTCAGCATCAACTTTACCAGCAGGGTCCACCAAATGTTCTTCCAGATGCCATGGAAGATTATTCGGCTCCTTTTTCGGAATATGACTACCAGTCGAATGACCCCCAGTCTTCGGATGAGGAGGGGGAAATTAAAGAGGAAACCTTTTTCTTCCCAATCGAAGAAACAGGGAAGCTCATCTCTGCAGTCAGATCTACTTTGAATCTACAGGATGACATACCAGTCTCAAAACCGGATCCTTTTCAGGGTCACTCTAGGAAACCGCAGACCTTTCCAGTTCACGATTCACTTTCAGCAATAATTACGGAGCAGTGGAGATATCCTGACCGGAGATTCTTCACGTCTTCAAGAATCAAAAAGCTGTTCCCTTTTGATGGTAAGAATTCCGATGCCTGGGAAGTTCCGAAAGTGGACACCGCAGTAGCCAAGGCTACGAAGAAAACAGCCATTCCGATGGAGGACGCGTCCCATTTCAAAGACCCCATGGACCGGCGGGCTGAGAATGCCGCCAAGAGGGCTTTTGAAGCAGCAGCGGCGAACTTTCGTCCAGCCATTGCCATAGCGTCAACTTCTAGAGCCATTAAGATCTGGCTTCAACAAGCGGTGGAAGACCTGGCAGCTATTCCAGGGACTGAGCAGGTTGCAAGAAACCTGTCCGACACCTGCTTAGCAATTGACTTCATCTCCGATGCCTCCATTGAAGCTGTCCGTGCATCTGCTAAAGCTACAGCACTTTCAGCGGTTTCTAGACGAGCGCTTTGGCTTAAGTCATGGTCTGCAGATAATGCCTCAAAACACAAGCTGTGCAGCATTCCGTTCCAGGGGAATCACCTCTTCGACAGCGACCTCGACACGATTCTAGAATCCACCACGGGCGACAAGCACTGGTTACCTCAGAGGAAAGGACCACCTCGTTTCAGGTCTAATTATTATAGAGCTCCAAGAGACAGGGAGTTCTACAGGCCCTCTACCTCCAATCAAGACTACCAGTCCTTTCGTGGTAAACCCTACGCAAGAGGTAGATTCCAGAGAGGAAGAGGCAGAGGCAGGGACGGTAAATCAGGAAGGTTCTGACGCCAACAGGCTCCAAGTAGGGGGCAGGTTAACCGGTTTCTTTCATGCCTGGGAAGAGATCACCTCAGACCCCTGGGTCCTTCGCATCATCAATCAAGGCTATGCACTGGAGTTTACTCACCTACCTGCCCAGAAATTCCTGCTGTCCATGCCTCCTGCAGATCCTTGGGAAAGAGCGGGATTTTTTTCCACACTCAACAACTTAATTCACGAAAGGGCTCTAGTCCCGGTGCCTCGTCTAGAAATAGGAGAGGGAACCTATTCCCACGTCTTTGTCGTGCCAAAACCGTCCGGGAAATTCAGATTAATAATCAACCTACAGTTGGTAAATGCCTGTATAAGATACAACAGGTTTCGGATGGAATCCCTGAAGTCCGCCACAGAGATTATTTCATCGGGGGACCTCATGGTCACTTTAGACCTGCGGGATGCCTATCTACATGTCCTCATCAGGGAAGACCACCAAAGATTCCTCCGTCTGGCCGTTACACTGCCTCAAGGTGTTCGTCATCTTCAGTTTCGGGCCCTTCCTTTTGGAATTGCTTCAGCACCACGGATCTTCACGAAACTCATGTCAGTGGTCGTGGCCTTCCTGAGGCAAAGAGGCATCAAAGTGGTCCCATACCTGGACGATTGGCTCCTAATTGCAGCCTCGGCATCATTGCTCCAATCCCATCTAGAGTTTTCCCTCAGGACTCTCCACAACCTGGGATGGTTGGTGAACTCTCTAAAGTCAGTTACTTCCAAACAGACGTCAGACCTTTCTGGGAATGATCCTCGATTTAGAAGTACAGAAGACGTTTCTCCCGCAGGACAAAATCCTAAGATTACGGGAATTCACACATGCGGTCCTACAGAGCAAGTCAGTGTCCCTCAGATCCGTCATGTCTTTGCTCGGTCTAATGACCTCCTCCATCTCGGCGGTTCCCTGGGCACTGGCTCACGCAAGACCTCTTCAACAGTTTTTACTGGATCACTGGGATCGCTCCAGGACGTCCCTATACAAGAAGGTCCGGCTTTCTCCCTTCGTTCGGGAGTCACTCCGTTGGTGGCTGTCAGCCAAGAAGCTTTCACAGGGACTCCCTTGGCAAACAAGAGATTGGGTGGTTATCTCCACCGACGCCAGTTTGACAGGCTGGGGTGCTGTCATGGGAAGCCATATTACCCAGGGAACCTGGTCTCCTCAAGAATCAAGCCTGCACATCAATCTTCTAGAACTGCTGGCGGTCTGGAGGGCTCTAAGGTTCTGGTCTCCAATCCTGCGGCACAAGTCCATCAGGATCCTTTCGGACAACGTCACCGTGGTGGCCTACCTTTCCAAACAGGGTGGCACCAGAAGCAGACGCCTGCAGACCCTGACTGCTCAGATCTGCCGATGGGCGGAGTTCAGTCACTGTACTCTCTCCGCGGTCCATATCAAGGGTTCACTGAATCAGGAGGCGGATTACCTCAGCAGGAACTCAGTACCTCCGGGAGAATGGTCCTTAAACAAAAAGGTCTTCGCCTTCATCACAAAGAAATGGGGTACTCCCCAGATAGACCTGATGGCCACGCATCTGAACACTCAGGTAAAGGAGTTTTTCTCTCTTTCACCAGTCGGCCGTCCCCGAGGCCTGGAAGCACTCTCGCAGACCTGGGATTTCGATCTCGCATACGTTTTTCCTCCGCTTCCCCTTATCTCCAGAGTGCTCCGGAAAATTCGGGAAAACCCTCAAAAAGTCATCCTGGTTGTTCCTTTCCGGCCTCGAAGAATTTGGTTCTCGGACCTTACCACCTTGTCCATAGACAAACACATGCTTCTTCCTCAGGTGAAGGATCTTCTCGTTCAAGGTCCTGTTCTCCACCCAGATCCCTTCCGATTCAACCTCTCCGCATGGCTTCTGAAAGGGAGATCCTGACCTCTAAAGGATTAGCTGCACCAGTAGTGAACACCATTCTCTCCAGCCGCAAAAATTCTACGACCGCCAAGTACCAGAAGGTTTGGGAAACATTCATCGCCTGGTGCAATGTGCACGAAGTATCCTCTCCATCTATCCGTGAGGTGCTGCGCTTTTTTTCAAGATGGCTTTGATAAAGGATTCCAACCTGCTACTATCAAGGTCCAGATCTCGGCACTGAGCAACTTCTTGGACTTCCATCTGGCTTCCCATCCTTGGATCTCCAGATTTTCTAAGGGAATGTGTAGACTTCGCCCTAGGCTCCGTCCGTCGGTCCCGCCTTGGGACCTTAACCTTGTGTTGCACCAACTCACCACGTCTCCCTTCGAGCCTCTAGAGGATACCTCTCTCAAGCTGCTCACCTACAAGGTTGTCCTCCTAGTAGCCCTCACTTCTGCTAGGAGGGTGAGCGAGCTCCAGGCTCTCTCCAGGGTAGAACCTTTTCTCAGGATTCTGCCGGACTGCATTATCCTTCGTTTGCTTCCGGAGTTTCTCCCTAAAGTAGTCTCTCCCTTCCATCCGGATCAGGAGATCGTTCTGCCTACTCTCTGTCCGGATCCCAAGAATCCCAAAGAACTGGAACTCCACTCGCTAGACCTGCGGAGATGTATCCTGTCTTATCTCTCACGTACGTCTGCCTGGAGGAAATCCGATTCTCTCTTTCTGTCCTTTGCGGGAACCCGCAAGGGCAGATCAGTATCCAGGGCTTCCGTGAGCCGCTGGCTTAAAGACGCTATCACCTTGTGTTACGTCTCTGCGGGAAGAGTACCTCCCTCCGGCCTGAAGGCTCACTCGACCAGATCCGTCTCGACTTCCTGGGCTGAACTCTCCGGGGTGTCTCCGTCTCTCATTTGTAAGGCAGCGACCTGGAGGTCGATTCATACGTTCGTAAGGCACTACAGGCTGAATCTTCATCTCTCAGATGAGTCTCAATTTGGTCGTTGTGTCCTACAGACTGGAATCCTTCCCTCCCTATCTTGCTAATTCTTCTCATGTGCCACCTGGAATGGCAAGGGAAAGAAAGAATTCTTACCTGGGAATTCCTTTTCCTTGTCCATTTCCAAGGTGGCACACTTTTTCTCCCACCCATTAAATTTACTTTGTTTGGTTTTTATTTGTCTGAGTCTTTCTTTTTAACCACACTGGGGAGGAAGGGGGAGGTCTCCTTTTTTATAGTGTTTCCTGCCCTACCTGGTAGGCGGAGCCTTCTTCTCATGTGCCACCTTGGAAATGGACAAGGAAAAGGAATTCCCAGGTAAGAATTCTTTCTTTCTATGGTATTTTCTTGGAGGGTCCTGTGGAGTTTTGCTTTTTTTAATGTTTAATTGTACATTTGTTTCCATCTTAGTGGTGGTAGTGAACTTGTCTGTCACAGTTTAAGGACATTGCTTTTTGTTTATTTTGGTTTGCAAGCTTTTCCTTACTGATACTAGTTAGACTGGATCCCATGAACAGCTTCTTCAGGCTTGCACAGTTCTATCCACAAATGTATTCATCCTCAGCATATATGAGACATATCCCCGAATGAAGCCAACATGGAAGGATTGAACTTGTGCTGGGACCTAGCATGTCCTACTTAAGGAATGAGTAGAGCTATCACATACTTCAATTAAAAAGTGCTTGTTTATGTGATCTCCAGAACTGCATTATGCTAAGCATGTAATGTCTTTGTGATACAGAAAGTTACGATGACTCCTCCCATGGCATACATTAAAAGTAGGCTTCTAACATAGATATATTGCCTTTTTTTAAGCAACAACACTAACTTAATACACTCAACTGCAAATGTAATATTTTGAAAATTCTCCAAACTGTTACTTTGTGGCCATTTCTGAACATACACAGAAAAAAACTCAGCTGCATTTTTTTTAGTCAGCAGATTAAGCTTCATTTGCACTATATGTGTCAAAATTCAAGTTTAGCAGACAGTTCCAGCTGTAGCGTTCTTATGGTCTATGCAAACCTAGTATGTATGTATAATATACACTTTATGGACAAAAGTATCGGGACACACCTCTTAATTATTGAATTCAGTTGTTTCAAGTAGACCCAATGCACTTAGCCATGCATTCTGCATTTACAAATGTGTGAAAGGAATCGGTATCAGTGGTATTGTTGGAAAATGGAAGCCTTTAGGAACAGCAGCAACTCCGCCACGAAGGGGAAGAGCACAGGTCACTGTACTATGAGTGCTAAGGGGCATGGTGCATAAAGGTAGCCAACGCTCTGCTGATTCCCTAGCTCAAGAGTTCCAAACTTCTACTGGCATTCTTATCAGCACAAAAACTGTGCAGCGGGAGCTTCATGGAGTGGGATTTCATGGCCAAGCAGCTGCATGCAAGCGTCCATTACTAAAGTAAAATGCCAATTGTCAGATTAATTGGTGTAAAGCATGCCACCACTGGCCTCTGGAGCAGTGGAAACGTGTTCTATGAAATTACGAATCACGCTTTTTTTTTTTTTTGGTGGTCTGATAATCGAGTCTGGGTTTGGCGGATACCAGGAGAACGTTACCTGCCTTACTACATTGTGCCAGCTGTAACATTTGGTGGAGGAGGGATAATGGTATGGGGCTTTGCCAGTGAAGAAAATCTTTGTTTCGGGTTACCAAGACATTTCGGACAATGCTATAGTTCCAACTTTGTGGGAACGGTTTGGGGAAGGGCCTTTTCTATTCCACCATAACTGTGCCCCTGTACACAAAGCAAGGTCCATAAAGGCATGGTTGGATGGGTTTGGTGTGGAAGAACTTGAATAGAGCGCTGACCTCAACCCCAGCAAACACCTTTGGGACGAACTGGAACAGAGATTGCAAGTTGGGCCTTCTCCTCAAACATCAGTGCCTGACCTCACAAATGATTTACTGGATGAATGGGCAAAATTACAACACAGACTCCAAAATCTTGTGGAAAGCCTTTCCAGAAGAATGGAAGCTGGTTCAGCTGCTGCTATATATTAATGTCTATGAATTTAGAATGCTATGTCATAAGTCCCTGTTGGTATAATGGTCAGATGTCCCAATACTTTTGTCCATTTAGTCTGTGTATATATAAATGTAAGTTTTGTTTGGTTTTTTTTACTTGGCAAAACCATCCCTTACAGTCACCTTCTAGTTCTCCCAATATTAGCACTCATATACATCGTTCCTTGGTTATATAGATATATATATATATATATAAAACACTTTCAAAAAGATGGTCAGCACTCCAGGTCTTTAAATAGACAATTTCATTTTATTCAAAGTCAAGTCGACGTTTCAGTCATTACTGACTTTCATCAGGATGTCCTGAATGAAAGTCAGTAATGACTGAAACGTCGACTTGACTTTGAATAAAATGAAATTGCCTATTTAAAGACCTGGAGTGCTGACCATCTTTTTGAAAGTGTTTTACATGGAAACTGCTGGTTACTAGCACCGGGCTTGGAATATTTGGAATGGTGTGCAATGGACTCTGTGAGTAAATAAATATATATATATATATATATATATATATATATATATATATATATATATATATATATATATATATCTTAACTTATTCACTCCAAAGCCAACTTTAAATAAAACAAATTAACCCCCTTTTACAGGAAGATATTGATTGTTCCCTGTATCCTTATCCTCATCATCAATACAAATACAAAACAAACCAAGAACTGTGAGAGTGGTCAGCACTAACCATGGCAGCCTCAAAAGAATTATTAAAGGCAGGTCAAATGTGTAGCCATTGCAGCTAAAATATCTGGATGAAAGCTGGCTGCTGCTGCATACGGAAAGGCTCATTTGACAGTCCTTCTGTCTTTCAGTCCATAGGATCGGAAAAACATAAACCATAAAATCTCCAAAGAAATAGCTGACTTGTGGCTTTGGCAAATGCATTGTTAATCTTAGGAACCTTTCAGGAATCAGAGACTTCATAATCAAAGGGAAAATACATCTGTAAGTAGTCGTTTCTCGTGATATTTTCATTGTTTGTGAAATATGTTAAGCAGAGCTTTATTGTAGTGCCCTTCCACATTGAATAACTATAAGCTATTCAGTATTCCACTTTACTACAATATCTCCTGACAGAAGCTCTGGTTCTGGGATAGCTCAGGAAGACCCTAACCTGAACAAGAACTGGACAGCGATTCTATGAACTACAGGAATAGGCATAAGTTAGAGTCTGTTAGGAGCTATAACCTGGTTAAGTAAATGGTTTAAGGTTAATAAACAAACCAAATTCATGGTAGCTGACCTCAAGAAAGAGAAATCCCAACAATAACAGGAAGAACGTTTTATGAACCAATTTAAAAAAAAACAAAACAAAACAAAGAAATCAACTTAAATCTTGTAGAAGCCACTAGTAGTATTAGACATTGATCTACTGCATTCCACAAATAAATTCCACAAATAAATTGAAGGTGGCTTAATTTAATTAAATCCATTTTCGCTTTTCAAATTAGATAAAAAAAAATTTAATTGTAATCTCATCAGGGGCTAATTTAAGAGGATTCTACGGGCGGGATTCTAAAGACTCCATAAATGTCATACGTTAAACTTTTAACGCAAATACTTATATTAAAATGTAATAAAATGAATTATCTTGATAGAATCATAGAAAGTAACGGCAGATAAGAACCATTCGGCCTATCCAGCCTGCCCAAAAGAAAGAGGGCTTTCTTTTGATACCATAGTTAGATAATTAGCTGAACATTTAGGATGAGAAATCTTGTAAAAACTAGCGAAAATTTGGAAAAAAAATTTATATATATTGCCCTCTGAATCCTCACAAGATTAGGTAAAGTGATGGAAAATCCCCTCCAAGTTTATTAATTCAGGTATCCTGATTTCAGAAATGCCTAATCTATATAGATTTTCCATACTTTCCCAGCACTTATAGGGAGCATACTATAAAGTGTACATTATTTACAAAGCCATATAATTTTTACATTAGGTATGATGGGATTGCAACTCTGATTTTAAACAAATAAACCAAAAATACCCACAAAAGTATATATTTCTGTAAAGCTAACAACCCAGACTATCGTATCAGGGTATTTGGGCATTCTTCATGCAGCTATTTGGCCACCAATCACTGTCAAAGATGGACGCAGAAATGAATTCCCGCGCTTTTTTCACCAAGTATGTGTTACGGCAGAGAAACCCGGCCAAAATTGTTAAGCTGCATCTCCTGATTACGGAAGTACCCCACATCCTTAGTTTTTTTTTTTTTTTATTATTTCTAGAGGGCCATATCCATCCCTTACATATAGTACCCTATAGGGTAGTATTTTTCATACTTATCACAATAAACATAAAGGTGTAAGCGCACATGCCCCAGTACACTACCTTAGAGTATATCTATATATTTATATATACCTGCATATGAGGTTTAGATCTCTCTTTTAGCCTTGTAAATTGAGACATAAATGCAGTTATGATATTAATGGGGTATAGAATAAACTCACATGAGATAGAGCCGTGAATAGGCTTTATATAAACACCTCAGGGTGCCCACTTGGGGTGTAAACGAAAGGATGTCTTCCTTCTGAACCCACTCCAGGCAGTAACGGATCCACACAGTTCTTTTGTATTTTTACATTCCTTGAAGCTGCCTGTGGCAGCTGACAACGCTATCCCCGGTTTACCGTCGATTGCGTTTTGAGCCTACAATCGCTTCGTGGGAGTGATTGAAGGCTCGGGTGGGGGGGCTGTGCTGGTCAGACAGCAGCAGCAGTGCCCCTGTGACGTTTTTTGGATGGTATGTCCCGGTCGCGAAGGGGTTAAGTTTAGGAGGCAATCGTTGATCGCCTCCTGAGCTTCAATTGTGTCACTGAAATGCCTCACCCCAGGACGCACTGTGAACGCTCCGGAGAGAGGTGGTAGAATCTCATTCAACGGAATTTTAAATACTTTGGGGTGTCTAGTTTTCAAAAATATATGCTTTGATGGGGTAAATTGCATTGGCTGGAAATAGCTAAAATAGCACATGGGGCAGAATGATCACATTTGGGGGGAAAATGCATTTGAAATAGCAAAACACTACTCGTACTTATTACTCAATTGGGTATTTCTAGCTCAGGACATCTAGTAGAATTTAGCAGGTTTTTTTATTAGCATTTTTCGATGAGTAGAAGATTGGGAAAAAAAACCACTCGCTTTTATTTGAATAATTTGTCATATCTTTTATAGGAAATTAGATGTGATACAAAAATATCTGAAGAAAGCCCTTCTTGTTCTGCAAAAAACCTATATATAACTTGTGTGGCTTCACTAAATGGAAGAGGAGAAAATTACTGCTAAACACGAGCACCGCAAAAGTGTTAAAACAGCCTTGGTCCCAAAGAGTACAAAAAATAAAAAACAGCCTGGTCCTTAAGGGATTAAAGAGAATCCCAATAGGGAGTTTAGAATATCTGCACCTACTTTTGGTTTTCCAGTTCACATCAGGGAGATTCAAGTCACCCATGATTATAACTTTCCTGTCATTTTAGCTATTTCCTCAATTAGTAGATTATCTAGCTCTTCTACTTATCCAGGGGGTCTATAAATTACACAAGTTACTGTACACTTATCGAATTGTAATGTAACCCAAACCGACTCTGTTCTCTTCACTAACTTCGATTTTGTTTTTCACATACAGAGCCACCCCCTTTCTTGCCTTTTTCTGTATTTTCTATATAAATAGTACCCTGGTATTGCTATGTCCCAGTCATTTTTCTCATTATATTATGTCTCAGTTTTAAAAAAAAAATACATAATTATTACCTGATCACTTGGGGACATTTTAAGTCACTGATTATTGATCGGTCTCCCTGGTCAATGTCAGTGGCCTAAACTTGTCACTAACAAGCCTGAAAACTGTCAAAATTACCCTAGTTGAGCACCTTGACTTGTCTACTGTTCATAAACATATACTTTTATGGGGTAATTTAAATTGGGGGGCTTCCAAAATGTCCCAAATGGGATATGGGCCCAGTAAACCAATTTCTGAAAATTCCACATTTGAAAACTAAAATGCGCATGTTCCAGTTTTGTCGTCATAGCTACCTCAAAAATGCATGAACCATACATGTGAGGTCTTGTCACACATATTCTTTACAAAATATAATATGAAATCTAAAGCAACATTGCAATATATGCAAAACAAAAACATAAAAATACCTCAAACTTTGGCAGCAATTGGTGATAAAATCCCTGTTTGAAAAGTGTCAAAATTACCCTTGTTGTACACCTTGGCTTATCTACTGTTCACAAACATATATATATAATTTTTGGGGGATAATCAGTATCTGTGACAACTATTGCAGTTATTCGCCTACCATGCCAAATTTGAAGGGAAAAAAAAAAACGTGATGCATGCCATGCAATATTTGCCCTATACTGGTCAAAATAGATGAAAATCCTGGCTTTATTGGGTGGTTTCCAAATCAGGACAAGTTAATTAATATACAAAACTGTTAAATATGTTTTTTTCCATTTTTTCCCCACCTTTTCACATTTATTTTAAACAAAACAATGTACTACCCAGCTTAATATGGTTTCAAATGAAAGTCATACTTGTGCTGAAAAAAACAATATATGATTTGTGTGGGTGCACTAATTGATAAGAGAAATTACAGTTGAAGAAAGACATAGCAAAAACACAAAAACGGCTTTGGTCTTTTAGCGTCACCTTAGTATCAAAATCCCGGTCCTGAAGGGGTTAATATATAATAGTAGTTTAAACATTTTTTCCTACGGGGTAGTCTTATATTCAGCTTTTTTCTTTTTTCCTAAACTAATCAAATTTTTGGGGGGTCGTCTTATAATCGTGCAAATACAGTAATATCTATCTTACCTTGATTTCTCCTGCAGCTCATTTGTTGCACTAACTGCTGTGGTGCACAGACTGGCCACTTACAAGCAAGTCACTTAGAGAAATGCAAGCCCTTCCTATGATGTAGCTAAACACAAGGCAAACTTGATTTTTATTCTGCATGTAATTTGTTTTGCAGCAAAATCACAGCCAGACCCAGTGAACAAAATTTTGCTTTGCATAAAACTATATATGTATACATTTTTCCCACTCATAAACTCCGAAGTACTTCCATTGTAAAAGAATATCTCAATTACTTTTGTTATGAAAATCATTTTGCCTGACTTACATATATCTGATAGGACTACTTCCAATCAGGATATGAAGGATTCCTGTGATAGAAGCTCCAGTAGTATCACAGCCATAAATCTCTGGTAAATCCAAGCTCCTCATGATCATATCGTAAATCATAAATCTCTGATTTCCATCAAAGGATTTTTATAAAGAAAAACATAAGTCCACGTTAGTCGAAAAGGGAGAACTGCAGATGCTCATAGTTACATGGGAAATGTGTCGGCAGATAAAATGGTGCTCCGTTAATAAAAATCGGTATAGGCATACTACAAAATTATTACATTTAAGTTTTTCTGTATGGTTTATCTATATTAACAGAATATATTCATGGGCTATATTTTT
This sequence comes from Spea hammondii, assembly GCA_029215755.1. Taxonomy (NCBI): domain Eukaryota; kingdom Metazoa; phylum Chordata; class Amphibia; order Anura; family Pelobatidae; genus Spea; species Spea hammondii. The sequence continues at coordinate 15,832,939 of JARDYJ010000012.1, forward strand.
TTTTGTTTTAAACTATGTAGGTTAACACAAATGAAACAGTTAAAAATAAAAACTGACCTTTTATGTACTGGTCTATTTAATGTAAACCAGAACTTGATTAGCATCATAAGCCCATATTCAAGAAGTAAGTGAGAATATAGCAAAGTGTATTTACCTACAAACAGTAGAGTACTTTAAGAACTCTACTTAAGGAGAGTAGGGAACTTTAAGAGGTCCTATATGAAATTCCTACCAGGCATCAACCGTAACAACTGCAGGGGTGAGTATACAAATACTAGTATTGTATAGTAAAGTATCAATCTTTGCAGACGATACTAAGCTCTGTAACGTGGTTAACACAATAGAGGACAGTGCACGATTACAAATGGATCTGCATAGGTTGGAGGCTTGGGCTGGGATGTGGCAGATGAGGTTCAACACAGATAAATGTAAGGTTATGCACATGGGGAAGAAAAATCCAGGCTGGGAATATGTATTAAATGGGAAAACACTGGGGACGACTGACATGGAAAAGGACTTAGGAGTTTTAGTTAACAGTAAATTTACCTGTAGCAACCAGTGTCAGGCAGCTGCTGCTAAGGCAAATAAAATCATGGGGTGCATCAAAAGGGGCATAGATGCCCACGACAAGGAAATAATTCTACCACTGTACAAGTCACTAGTCAGACCACACATGGAATACTGTGTACAGTACTGGGCACCAGTGTACAAGAAAGATATAGTGGAGCTGGAGAGGGTTCAAAGACGGGCAACCAGAGTAATAAGGGGAATGGGAGGACTACAGTACCCAGAAAGATTATCAGAATTAGGGTTATTTAGTTTGGAAAAAAGACGGCTTAGGGGGGATTTAATAACTATGTATAAATATATAAGGGGACAGTACAGAGATCACTCCCAGGACCTATTTATACCCAGGACTGTATCTATAACAAGGGGACATCCTCTACGGTTGGAGGAAAGAAGGTTTCTACACCAGCACAGACGGGGGTTCTTTACAGTAAGAGCGGTGAGATTATGGAACTCTCTGCCAGAGGAAGTGGTTATGGCAAACTCAATAAAAGAGTTCAAAAGGAGCCTGGACGTGTTTCTTGAAAGCAATAATATTACAAGTTATGGATATTAGATTAATAGGGACAGAACGTTGATCCAGGGATTTATTCTGATTGCCATATTTGGAGTCGGGAAGGAATTTTCCCCCTGGTATGGGGCAATTGGCATCTGCTTCATAAGGGTTTTTTTGCCTTCCTCTGGATCAACACAGTAGGGACACAATATGTATATAGGTTGAACTTGATGGACTTTGGTCTTTTTTCAACCTTATGAACTATGTTACTAGTATTTAAAGGGAACTAGCGAATTTAGTCTGGGTTTAATGTGAATCAAACGGTAACAGCAACAGCTGCTATAATTTCTGCTACTACTATGAACTGAATGTGGGGTATAGATAATACCAAAAAGTATATTTTGATTTAATTTCCTATTCATATCTCCCCACACAGTGATTTGTAAATTAGTGACAAAGACATAGTTCAATTATGGGATATTCAGATGTATTGTTGACAGTTATATAAGTTCTATATTGTTGTCAGTTATATAAGAGCAGTGTATATGTAAAAAAAAAAAAAAAAAAAAGACATTGTAAACAATTGTACAGTAATATGTAGGGTTCACAGCTCTTTCCTGAGCAGTCTATTGTCGTAATCTCAACGTCCACTCAGTCTTTTAATTTAATCAGTAGGTTCCAGTTAGATTCCAGGATCAAATGCAAAAAAGCAGAATGTTGCAGAATCTTGTAATACCTTTTTTATTGGACTAACAGTATTTAAAATAATAGACGAGCTTTCGGGAGTCCTCCCTTTATCAAGTCAAAAGCTCGTCTATTATTTTAAATACTGTTAGTCCAATGAAAAAGGTATTACAAGATTCTGCAACATTCTGCTTTTTTGCATTCTTATACACTGAACTAATACGGCTACCCCAAACTACAGGATCAAATGCATAATAAAATTTACACAGCACTTGCATTCAAGGGTATGACAAAGCTAAAATTGTCAGACTAAGACTGACCTATACATTAGATAAAGAGGGCCCTCCTTGCAAGCTTATACTCTAGAGGGAATGGGGTGTTCAAAAACATAATTTATGGAGGGAGGGATTGTACCATAGATAAATGGAAGACATGTACAATATTTTCAACTAGAACCTATCCCTGAAGAAGTGGGTTGAGTTTTTTTCTTGAATATTGTGGAGACTGGAGGTTAGGTGGAAGTAAGTCCCAGAGGAATTGTGCAGTACAAGTGAAGTTCTGTGAGTGTAAAAAGGGAGAGGTTATAGTCTGGAAAAACATAGTGATCAAGTAGTGTTGTATTTTGTTATGAGAGCAGAAATATATAGGGCAGAGTTTTGTATGCTAGTATTCTTGAGGTAGCGGGGTTCCAGTGGATGGTTTCACAAAGTGGGGAAGCAGAAAGAGGAGCATTGTGTAAGCATTTGAGCATGCTTAAAGGCCGTTTTAGAGGATAGGAAAGAATTTAAAAAGATTGGTAATCAAGAAGAGTGGCAAGTAGGGGGGAATCGGTTTGTTTGGGGATGGTGGGTGGTGTAGATGGAGATTACAGAGAAGTGTAGTCTTGCCTGATTGTTTCATTCTTGTCTTTGTAAGGGTAGCAAAAGAGCATTGAGAGGATTGTGGTCTGGGTGGAGAGGGACAGAAAATGGAGTTGAATGTGGATTCTAAGAAAGTGAGGATATTAGAGTTGTTTAGCAAGAGAGAGGACAAAGTTGTAGGTGCGTAGCCTACAACTACCATTTTGTAGTGAATAAAGTCATCATAAGACTTGGATTTCATGAAGTTGGATTTACAGAATGTAACTTTAGGAAATCAAAGTGCAGCGGCACATATGGAGGAAGGGATGTTTTGTGTGTTTTATTTTTTGTGTGTTACTTTTTAGTATGCCATGGTTGGTCTTGGTTTGCCATGGGTAGCATATCTCTGAAAACATCTAGGAAGAAATACAATCCAGAGTCTAAAAATGCAATCACCCAATGAAAATAACATGTTCTAATCTTCTTTGTATTATAGACATTTATATTGTGAATAGTGTCTGCACAATTTAGAGAATAGCCTCTCACCTTCAATGCTACCACAAATTCTTTAGAGAATTTGTATTTGTGCTTCCTTTGCATAATCTTTCTAGTGCAAATGAAATCTTGTCATTTTTCTGTTTTAATTAAAATGTATTCCATGCATTTATTTCATAAAGATTTTCTTTTTTTTATGCTTGGAACAGGCAACATGAAGAAGCGCCTATTGATGCCTAATAGGGGTAAGAATTAAAAACTACCTATATTCTCTACTGATTTTATGAGCCTGTATAAAATATACAAAAGTCACCTGTTTATTTCATTTGGCTCCTGTGTAATATGTGTATATGATATAACTATTTTAGAACCACACAGCTCATAAAGTCATTGATTGAACTTTAATATGCATACATGTTAAAAATATATCTTAACAGATCCTTACTGATATGCAATGTATGGGACATTGGAAGCTTGTTGAAACATCCTCCTGGATGTTTTTTGTGTTGTCCCGTATGTATATGTAACGAAAATAGAATTGAGTTTGAACATCTATATTTTTTTGAAAAATAAGGGTTTTTTTTAGTTTTTTATTATTGTTATAGATTTGTATGCCTTAGTGAGATTATATGGTGTGCCACGACAAGGGTGTTTAATTTCAACTATAGTTAAACAATAACTAAAATGCTCAAAACCGCCTGGCTTCCGGCTTATACAATTGGAAACTGTCCAGCACTCGTGGTTTAACATCACGTCATTCCCATCATGCAAAACACAACATAAAACATACTGACTTATCATCTGCAATTTTTTTTAGACCTCAAAGAAAAATGTGTAGTTGACTGTGACACTCAAACAAAATGCTCTTTAGGGTTTCGTTTATTCTTTTACGGCACACATTACTTGCTAAGCTACCTTCTCATTCCTGTCCCTTTTACAGTCCCACTAGCTGCCAGCATCTGGAAATCAAGATTGGCCCAAAGTTCCACTTTGCAGTATTGGTCATTTCTATGCGTATGTGAAACAAGGGAGGAGCCAGAGCCTGACCTCGGGAAGGGCACTCACACTAACACACATCCAGACTCACACTGTCACTAAAATATAATCATACCCAGACATACACACATGACATACCCGTACAAAGACACATTCTCTCACACTAAAAGATCCACACACACACACACTGACATACCCAAACACACTTTCAATAACATACCCTGAGGCACATGTTTACGCGTTAACATACACACTTTCACAAACATACCCTGATATACAGTCATGTGGAAAAAAAGGCAGTTCACCCTGTTCTATAGTTTTACATATCAGGACATAACAATCATCTGTTCTTTAGCAGGTCTAAAATCAGGTAAATACAGCCCTTAGACGACACATGGCATATTACACTGTCATGATTTATACATGCAGCTCACTTAACCTGTGAAGCCTCAGCCTGAGGTTGGGTTACTCTGGCTTCTCTTGGATGTTAGGGAGATAGAGGAAAGTCCAGGTACTAGGACTCAGAGAGACGCAGGGACGCACAGACTGACTGAATTCAGCACCTTAGGTTGGTGTAGGCAGGTGTGGAAAAATGCAAAAGAGAATAGCAGTGGTGTAACCCACCCCAATGAGTGGAGCAAATAATGAGATATATAAAAACGATCAGAATCCTGGTTATACATAAAACATAAAAGAAACAAATAATAGTGCTACCTGTATGCAACACAAATTAATGGAATAAAAGTAATGGGCTAGAACACTCACATGAGTGGAGCCAATGTGACTGACTCAAATGGAAATCGCTATGTGAATAAATGTTCTCAATGCTGAGAAATACATGCAGATACTTATCTATCATGCAGTGCCATCAAGGAGGGCCTCAAGTGTATTTCACAGCTTGACAGCTACCCCAAACATACATCCAAGGTCATTGAGAACTATCTTTAGCATAAGGAAAACCAAGGAGTCCTGGAATTGATGGTATGCCCCCCACTGATCTCAGCATCATCTAGTCTCTCTGGGATTACATGAAGAGAGAGAGGCAACTGAGACTGCCTAAATCCACAGATACACTTAGTTCTCAAAGATGTTTGGGATCAACCTACCTGCTGCATTCCTTACAAAAGTGTGTGCAAAGGGTGGTCACACCAAATATTGATTTGATTTAGATTTCTTTCATTCACACAAAGTAACAAGTCTATTTTCGAAAACATTTTTTCACACCTGCCTAAAACTTTTGCACAGTACTATAACATCGTGTGTTCATATGTATATATTCTCAAGTAACTTTTAACTCAGACTTCAGGTTTAAATAAACACTTCAGCCCTACCTAGTTTTCAATAAAGCACCAGTGCCTTAAACTGCATGTAAATGGATGCATGCATTCTTACTTTCCTCTTCCCCTGGATGCCTTTACTGAAAGCAATAAACAACAAGAAAGGTGGCAGCGATGGCCAGGGAGTGTGTATTAAGTACTATAACAGGAGCCAGGGGACTACCAGGACTTCCCCTGCTGTCGCTGCCAGCTGCAGGTAGGTACCTGCTCCAAGTCTTGGAGTAACTGGGATCCTCCTGGGAAAGTCTCCTAAAGGAACCATTATCAGTCAGGATGTAAGTATAAGTCACTGTTGGAGAAAAACACAGATTTCAAAAACAGAAGACAAAGATGACTCTGGGTAAACACACACAACACAAATTGGTTCACTTGTTGCCATTTGTTGGCAAATGGAGTGTTGACAAATGTCCCTTCAAAGCGGCCAATAGGTTTGAACCTGGAAAGGTGAGACTTGACCACAAACCAGAAAGGTGCCAACTATTTGAATATGGAAATGTGTAAATAGGTATTGTTTCAACCTTATGTAACTAAGTCCATCAGGTTCAACCCTGCTCCTTGGATCAAGAAGCTCTAAAATATTCTATTCATAGCCCTGTATGTCATGCCTTTCACAGAACATGCATAACATGAAATACAGCTGTAAGAAAATAATGTCACATCTACATGCTATTTAGGAAAGGAAGGAAATGCATCACCTGGAGATAGGCTTGGGAAACATAGCAAGTCAATAAAATCACACGGTGGAGTCTTGGGAACACAGGACAGGGACCTCATTTACATATCAAGAGAGAAATCCCTTAAAAGACATATTAGAAACACATATTTGAGACTAGATTGGTGAGCCTCACCCTTTGCACATCACCCACACAGCATACACACTTAGCAGTAGATATTAGATAGATGGGATGTTTGTGATTGGTATGAATGATTGTCATCTGTATATCACTGTAACTCTGGTTTTGTCTTTGCTCTAACATTAATCTGGGCAGATTCTAATTAAAGCTCTCTCTGGTAAGAATCTTGGGTTGGCTGTTGTAATATCAGGTAGAAAACCTTAGTAGAACTATATATATATATATATATATATATTAATAATAATATATGGATTACTCTCCACACATATCAATTGGTGGTATTGGTTTGAGAGAGGTGATGTATATACAACATCCATTTGAAGGCATCTAATGTATTTAATAACACTCCCTCCCTTGGCAGTGAATGGCATCCCTTTATTGTCCTTACTGTAAAGAATCCCTTCCTTTGTCGTCTATGAAATCTCCGCTCTTCCAGTCTGAGGGTGAACTCTTGTTATTTCTTAATTTAATGAACAGGTCACTGAAGGGCTCTTTATATTGACCCTGCATATATTTATATAATGTCATCATATCCCCTCTAAAATGCCATTTTTCCAGTGTATATAATTTGAACTTTTTTAGTCTCTCCATAACTAGTATCAGTGTCTGAATTAGTTTGAATTGCCCTGCCTAATTTTGTGTCATCAGCAAAAACTGTGACATGGCTCTCAATGCAGCTTGGGAGATCATTTATAAATAAATTAAAACTAAGAGGACCCAGGACAGACCCCTGAGGAACTCCACTTAATACCTGCGTACAGTCTGAGAAACATCCATTCACAACTCTCTGCATTCTATATTTTTTTTGCCAATTTCCGATCCAAATACAGACATTTGCCCCTAAGCCTATTTCTGTTAATTTGTAGAGTAGCCTTTTATGTGGAACCGTATGAAATGTAAAGTCCAGATAAATCACATCTACAGCCACCCCCAGGTCTATATTTTTACTAACTTCTTCATAGAATGCTAATAGGTTGGTTTGACAAGACCGGTCTTTCACAAATCCATGTTGACCTCCACTAATTGGATTATGGATCAAGATATGTTCTCGAATGTATACCTTTAGCAACCCTTCAGATAATTTCCCCACTACCAATGTTAAGCTTACTGGCCTGTAATTGCCTGTAATTTTAAATATGGGCACAACATCTGCCTTGCACCGATTTAATGGAACTATGCCTGAACTGAAAGAATCCCTAAAGATCAGTAATAATAGTTGGGCCAGAATTAGGCTTAGCTCCTTAAGTACCCTTGGTTGTATACCATTCCGTCCAGGGGCCTTGTATACCTTAACAGTATTTAACCCCTTAATGACAAGACTGTTTCTTACTCGTAGTACACTTTGGGGCAATGGCTCTTTTAACATTTTTCAGTGTTGCTGTTTAGCTGTAATTTTCTTCTTTCTCATTTTGTGTGCACACTTTTTTTTTCCAGGACCAACAGGGCTTTCTTTAGATACCATTATTTTTATCATATGATCTAATTTATTATTAAAAAAAATAGCACACCTCGAATATAGGACACGTAAGGATAATGCCAGAATAGCCGGGGTCAGGTACGCGAGAGAACACGTCAGGATAGCCAGGGTCTAGTACACAGAGGGAGAACGTCACGGATAGCCAGGGTCTGGTACACGATAAAGGCAGCAAGGAATACAAGGAACAGGTACTCAACGGCACAATAACTGAGCACTGAATGAGTCTCGGTGCTCAGTTTTTGAACTTCCCGCTAGTGATCACCACGCCCATAGACACAAAGTTTGGTGAGGGCGCTCTTGCGCCTAGAACAGACCACGCGGCCGGTGGAGGTGGACGGGACAGACGCGGCGTGGGACCTTCTTCCGGGAGTGGGTGAGTAGCTGTGGCGAGAATCCCGCCGTGGGTTCTGACGCAATCACAAGGCTATCAGGGTAAGGGGGTTGTGTTGCTACATGCCTCGATATCGAGGCATGTCAGCAACACTGTTTATGCTTAGGAAGGGATTCCACTACATTCCCACACTACAAACACATTTCAATTCAATTGACAATAACATAATTTGTAAATGATATGCTCATTTGTGGACTTACTTAATGGCTTCAGTGTAAGCTTAAATTTACTAAATCGCTAATATTCCTTAAGAAGATATCTAGGTAGACTTGAAAGCTTGTAATCTGCTACACTTCAATTGGCCAATAAAGGTATAATATTTACCAGATTTGGTAAAACACCCAAAATCATACCTGATTTTAAAGTAAACCTCTACAGATACAAGTGCTGTGTCTATGGTAGTGACCCATGATTGACAACAAATAGGGCCCTTCAAATGGGCACCTGCAGCATAAACAGTATAACATTTATGTAACTAAGCAGCTGGTATATAAAATAGTTAATTTTACTATTCTCAAGCTCAGATAATAGATTAAATAAAAATTACATTGGGGGGGTGGGGGCTTGTAACAGCAACCAGTATGTTCTTGGCCCTTGTTGCCACACTCCTCACAGTCTGAACCAGCTACAAGTGGGTAGCCATTTCAGTCCTCAGAATAAGGCACTACTCCAGAGAAAGACGCTCCTATCAAACCACCAGAGCGACGACATGACCAGATGGAAAAGACTAACATTTATTGGGGGAAAACAGGGCATTTATATTCTGAACACAAAGCAGTCATTGGGTAAATATACAAGATAGAAGTTGGTTTGAATGTAATTATGTACAGCCAAAGGGGCATTGAAGGTGGCAGGCATTATATCCAAGTGGCACACGCTTCAAAGAGGCAAGTGGCGCTCAAAATCCACGACCTACAGAGCACCTCAAGCACCTATGTGCAAAACACATTAAGCGTGTCCGACTCTGAGTCCTGAGTATACTTTATCGATAAAGAAGAGATTTATCCCTTTTTTGTTGGCATTGACTGGCTTTGTAGTTTGCAGATTTTGAGTGTGACTTGTTCCTTGAAATTTGTGCCTTCCTGGCAATAGGGTCTGAATCCGACTTTGGTTTGGAGAAGCCAATTGAGAAGGCGCCTATTGTTTTCATGAGGGAACATAGAAAGTAAGGGGCTCACCGGAGTGTAATGGTCGTTGGGGATATGGTAAACTTTATACATAAAAAATATATTGATAACCTGAAATAATCACTTATGAAGAGGACTGTCTTGAATAAGGCTGATAAGATTGACAAAATGTGAACAAATCGAGGCATTCATTTTTCCAATCTGAAAATGTCGATTGACTAGCTTGCTCTTTTTGCTGATTGACCAAGGTATCAGCCACTATTCCATACATTAATTGTAGGTACCTACAACCTGTCCCCAAAACAGAAGTACTAACACATTTCCACCAGTCTTCCTAAAGGTTTTGGTATCAATATCATCATTGCTTTCACATAAGGCAAGTACATAGACACTAGAGTTGGAGTAATGTTCCTTTCTAGCAATTTATAATAGGGCTGCAACCAAAGATTATTTTCATAATCCATTAGTTGGCTGATTATTTTTTCGATTAATCACATAAAAAAATAATGTACATAATGAGTGTTAAAAACAAACAGAATAAAAATGAGAAAAATTCATTTTTTGTTTTTATTTCCCAACCTGCCCCCCAGTTATGCACATCTGTGCCCAGGCTTGCCACACTGCCTCCCAGATATGCCTTTTACCCCTGTATGCCTTATACCCCCAGATATGCCACTCTGGCCCCCACAGATATGCTCCTTACACTGCCCTGAAATGCCACTGTGCCCTCTGAAATGCCTTATACCTCCACATATGCCACTCTGCCCCCAGATATGCCACTCCTCCCTCCCCAGATATGCCTTATAGCCCCAGATATACCACTTTGTCCCTCCCCAGATATGCCTTATACCCCCACATATGCCACTCTGCCCACCCCAGATGTGCACCTTACACCCTCCTATATGCCATAGTGCCTTCTGATATGTTCTATATCTCCTGATATGCCACTCTGCCCTCTGATATGCCTTATACCCCAGATATGCCACTCTGTAGCCCCATACTCCCCCCCCCCCCCCCCCCGTGCTCCAGACTCTTTGGTGTCTAGTAGGGGCAGTCGGTGAACGTCTGCGCGATGCGCGTAGACAACCTCTGCTGCTGGCCGACTCTTTCGCTGGAGCTTCTATGACTGAGCACCAGAAGGTCACGTCACGCTCCATCATAGGCCCAGGTCCTGACAATCGGTGACATCACCTGTTTGGGTTACCTAGAGGGTAGATGAGCAGTAGATGGTTTCCCTGTGGTGTTCCCCTCTACAGCAGTCGGGGGAATCCTATAGGAAACCTTCTGGCTGCTGTGTATAGGGCTGCATCATACACAATAAGTCAGTGAAGTACTATGGTAGGTGACCTGATCATGGCCTCTGCATACCTGTTGAGTCCCTTTCACATAAAATGTCATTGTTTCCCCTATGTCACTGGTTGTTAGGGGGTTAAGCCAGAGCCATTTTATTGTTTACAATTGTTTTTACTAATAGATTGGGCTAAGATAACAGAGCAAGAATGCAAACAAATATGCAGCTGCTTGAAAACATTATGTAAAAACGAGAACTGTTTTAAAACTGAAAATGGTAGAATGTTTTTAAGAACATATTTTTAGTCTAATACTAGTAATAAAAAACGGTGTTTCAGTCTTAAAGGTCGGAAAAGAAGCTCTTGTAATATGTTACCAAAATGTTCTAAATATACCAATCGATATATATATATATATATATATATATATATATATGACCAGTAGTTACCGCCACAGTCTAAGACATAAACTTATGTTCTCAAGGGGGTGGTAAGTCAGCAACTTCTTTATGTTCTCTAGTTCTGTACTTGCTACAGACACATTAGATACTCTGTGCCTCCAGTGCCCTAAAAGCAAAGGGAGACCAGCTCCTGTCCATAAAACTGGAGACAAAGTATGGCTGTTTACCAAGAACCTACATATTTTTCAGCCTTTTGCCTAACCCTGGTCCCTGACTTTTTTTGCCCCCTATGCTATCACCTCTTAAATTGCTCCTGAAAGCATTTGACTTTTGAGACAGAAGATCCTGGTTGAAAACTTAAAAAGGTTTCTCGTGTCCTTTTCTGACCAGTTCTAATTCATGGTCACATGAAATTTGTTAAAGGCATTATACATTTTATGGTAAAAATGCGCATTCCTTGTATACTGTTTTTTTGGTCTTTTCCTGAGAAGCCATGTCCTGGCTGTCCTGTAGACGGCCCTGGAAATGGAGAGGGGGTGTACTATGATGTAGTACAAGATCAATACAATAATACAAATACATATTCAAAGACAATAGGGCTGTAAATCCAGTTTATGGCTGGCAGGTATTGCAGGCTCTGGTTAGTTTGGTGTATAATATCAAGCATGTAGTAACGTAGTTAATTTCAGAGCTACAAGATCCCTGTCTTGTCCACGTGGAAATAAGTGAATGTAGGGATAAGAAGGCCCTTTTCATAAACATTTATGTGAAAAAAATCAGTAGTTGGTAATAACGGAAAATTGTTTTCACACTTAACATATTTTTTCCGTGGCAGTATGACCTCTGAGTAGTTGATTGGACAGGAAAAGACAGATGGTAGAGATAAACCCCCACCTGAGCCCCAGTCATTGTCTCCAAGCTTGAACCACTACAAAATAAATTACAGTGAGTGTGAAAACAATTTTCCATTTTCCTTGCTATTCATGGCAGCCTGACCTCTGGATACTAATCAAGCTAATGATGAATTGGTTTCAGAAATAAATGAACAGAAAACCATAACACATACCTCAAATATGAACGTATATAGGTAAATTAAGGAAAGGTGGACTGATGGACCTTGCAACTGAACTGGGAGAGGAGGCTAAAGCCACATCCAGTAAGTAGTGCCAGATGTATATGTGAAAAGATAACCTGGTACCAGCTGTATGGTTACTTTCTCAAGAGGCAATGTACTCCTTAATATGAAAACAAGGAGACTACCTTAGGCAGGACCTGGGGAAGGGGACAAAGGATAACTTATTTGATGGAAGATATCAAATTTTTTTAGTTTTTCACAGGATAAGGCCTGGAGTTTAGATATTCTTTGGGCAGATGTAATGATGAGAAAGAGGTAATATTTTCAAGAGCTTCAAATGGGTGTAGCAATAAGGCCTACCGAATCAGTATAAGATCACACAAGGAAACAAATGACCTGAGAGGAGGTCTAATCCTGATAACAGCTCTCATGAAGTGGACTGTTGCTAGGTCTAAAGCCAAACCTTTGCTTATTGCAGCTGACAGACTTGAGACCTGTACTTTGAGGCACCCAAACTAAGGCCCCCTACCTGCTTGTAGAAAAATCAAGATATATGATGTGAAGATGGGTTATATAGTGACTCCCTGAGAGGCGGCATAACACCTGAAAGTTTTCCAGATGTAGTGATGTACCCTAGAAAAAGGGTCCATTAACTGTGGACATCCTACACTACAGCTTGTGGGTTAAACCTTCTTGACAGGCATTGTGAAAGTGGTAATTTGGAAACTGTGCTTGTAAGATTTATCTGGGATTTGACACCCCCACTTGAAGTCCAATATTTAAAAGCCTCTGAAGACAGTTGCCTCTAATGGTTGTCCACTTGGTTTGGTGAGAAAAACTTTCTCCCATTCTCTTTCCCTTGGTATGTACATGATAGCAAGGAATTCCCAATAGTGCTGTCTCCTTGATGATTTAGATATGCTAATAACACCCTCCATCCACCCCTGCTGGAGTCAATCTGACAAGACCTTTTGTGGAAGAGAGTCCACAGGACCTTCATAAACATCTTGGCACAAATATCAATCTCTGAAGCCTTTCCTCTGGTACACAGACCATCCCTCTTATGGTGTCAAAGTCCATGGACTTGAGGGGGGTTTACTACTCAATAATCCGCTCTCTGCACAACTTCCCTGGCTCATACACACTAACACTATATGCTGTAAGAGTCTTCCAATATAACCAGGGGATGAAGATATGTAAAATGAAGAAAAAGCAAAAAATAGTGCAGTATGTCTTATGGAGCCAAGGTGAATAATAACAGGAAACCCTAACACTATATAGAGCTAAATATTGCTCTATTGTAACCGCATGGGCAGTATAATCCCCGCCTGTGGATGTTCTTCTGGGTGTGGCTTCTTCTGATGGTATAATTTTTGAGAGCAAATAAAGGTTGCTCAATCCTCATCAGCATGGGTGGTATTTTCCCCACCAAGGAAATAGCTCCAGTGAGATAAAAATCTGAAAAAAAAACCAGGATAAAAATTAAAATGGAGGTTCAAAAATAAGAATAATTCAAAGCTTTATTAGATAATAAAAGCAAAAATGGATAAAACACAATGCGTTTCGCAAAAAAAGTGGCTTTTTCAAAGTGTAATAGGCATTCTAAAGACCTCCATATAAATAGTGTAGGAAGCTTTCAAATTTGGCACCTAAATGACATCATAGTCACATGGTTACACTGTTAAAAAGAACAACATTAAGAAATAGATAATATATATATATATATATCAAATCTGTGTGCATAGGATATGAATATATAAAACATTTTTTGATCTTAAAATAAGAGAAATTTGATCATTTGATCTCAGGAGGTTTTAGGATAATGATAATAGAGAAAACTTAGGCACTAGGCACTTGATTGCAAAGTGGATAATACAGCAGCACTTTTTATATTCCCGCTACGAGCATTATTTGCAAAGATTAAGTGCATATGCGGCAATCACATGATCGTGATTAAAGCACAAATTTTCCTTTTTTTCTTTCTTTATGATTGACACAATAGGCAAAAAAATCAACAACACATAGCAACTAAACAAGACCTCAGTATATACATTACTTTGAAATGTACACCACTCTTACAAAATGACTTATACACACACTTGTACACTGCCCTTACACACACCTACCCATACACACACATATATACCGTATTTGCTTAGGGAAAAAGAAAAAGCCTGCAGATAAGACTACCCTATAGGGGAAAAAAAAATTTTTTTACTAGTAAATACTAATTTACATGTAAAACTAAACCGATTGAAGAAAAATATTTTTTTGGTTTTTATTTCCTTTTATTTGCCCTCCCCAGATATGCCTTATACCCTCTTATATGCAACTATGCCCCCCTGAAATGCCTTATACCCCCTATATGCCACTCTGCCCCCAGATATGCCCTTTAATCCCCTATTTGTCACTCTGCCTCCCAGATATGCCTTATACACCCATATATGCCACTCTGCCTCCCTGACATGCATTTTAACCCCCTATATGCCACTCTGCCTCCAGAACGCCGGCATCACATGACCTTCCGGTGCTCCACCATAGAAGCCCTGGCAGAGGTGCCGGTAGCAGCGGAGGTTGTCTGTGCGCATCCCGCGAACGTTCTAGAACGAGGTTTTTGTACACCTATTTTTACATTTTATTGTTTCTAAAGAACCTTTTTCTTGGAACTGGATAATTCCCCATTTGATGTCATCACTTGAGTTATGTTTACATTTTATTACATTTTCTATTTAACTTTTTTTTAAAATGTGTGTGTATATATATTTTTATTTTATTTTTTTTTACAAGGAGAAAAACTCTTTTCATTTTGATCCTCGCTGCCGCTGATCACAATGTGATCATCATGCTGGGCTCCATTGCCCTGTATTACTGATCGCAGTAATTATGATCAGGACGGTTTGACAATATGTGATTGCTGCAGAGAGTGATATCAAGGGATTTCAGTAACACAGACTGAGCAAAGTTCACTGCATGACGTGCGAGGCACATCAATTGTCGTTAATGGGATGCTTTACTCTGACATCCCTGGGCCATCAGTTGTCGCAAAGAGGTTAAAACAGTTCTCTTCTTCGTTGATGTACTCAATCTGTCTGCTATATGCATGACACTAGCATTATATCCCACCAGAGTTTTATTGTGTTTCAACTGATTTGGTAAATAATTCACTCTTTTTGAGTCATGTATTTACAGTATTTTTTGTTTTTTTTGTTTTTTTTTGCCTAATAAACAATTTTTTTTTTAAATTCTGTTCTTGCATAATTCTGATGTCACACACTAGCCACTTGTATATGTTCTATGCTGTTATCCTCTAGACACGCACTCGTACTCTTCATCATACAGTCTGTGGTAAACAATAGAATGGCTCATCCAGCTGGACACTCTGACAAATGAAAGTCTATGGAGGGACAGACTTTATTAGCATTACCATAAAGAATCGGCTTCAGCACTGAAAGTCAGCCAAAATATCACATAACGAATAACAGCATTTTCCAGGTGTAACAACTTTACTGCATACAGCAGTGTATTTTCTGCCCAAGCATATTTTTTTTTAATGGGGCTTCCCTAATAAATATTTTCTTCTTAAATTTTCCTATGTTTTTTTTTTTTTGTTTGTTTTTTTACAGTATACTAATACTGGCTTAGGCAAAGTAAAAATGAATGTT